>QODF01000120.1:295010-317008 GCA_024372805.1 Oostethus manadensis
TGTTTGTCTATATGTGCCCTGCGATTGACTGGCGACCAGTCCAGGGTGTACCCCGCCTCTCGCCCAAAGCCAGCTGGGATAGGCTCCAGCATCCCCGTGACCCTAATGAGGATAAGCGGTACAGAAAATGAATGAATGAATGACCTCAGTTGCCATTGAAGTGTACCTTGGTTTTAATGTCACGGTTCGGTTCCTTTTTGTCATACAACTGTCAAATGTAAATAAGAATATAGCTATAAAGAGATTCCGCTTGACCTGGAAAAAAACTTACCAATTTTGCAGGCATTGAAAACCTGGTAATGAGAAAAAAAAAATCTTGGAAACTGTGAAATCATCCTGGTAAATTTGCTACAGCAAATGGATTCAAACCGTTCTGTGGATTAAAACCTGGCATTCCGGGCAACATAAAGAACAAAACAGAACAAAACGAGAACAGAAAGTAAGATTTTGCTTGTGTTTGCCACTTTTTTTTTTTTTTTTGGAAACTTTTGGGTTAATTTGGCTTTCACGGGTCAGCACGTCCGACCGCAGCTCTCTCCCAGCACCAGGCTTGACCCCACTCCATGCCTCAAGCTATTAATTCCCCAAAGCCACGGGTGAAGTTGGTGGAAGGCTAATCAACATTTAGCTCTTCTGAGCGTGCGTCATTATGCAGGAATTGATGGATGGTACAATTACACCCTGTGTCACTTAGCTAAGTGGCGATGTAAGCCTAATGAATTTTTACCCAAACTGTGACTGTTTCGTGCATAGAGAGAATTTGTGTGGGGTGGCTCGGAAGAAAAGGGGGCCGAAAATTGAAAGGCAAAGAAAAGGTTGACGTCTGGAGTCAAGGCAGATGCAATGGTGCTGTGATAACCAGTCAGGTGCAGCTTCAGTTCGAGAAATCAGGTGAATTGCAGAGGTGCGGTGTTTGCGGTGAATGGGATGTCTGCAGCAAAACAGAAGCCTCTCTGCTTTTTCATCGCTAACCTTGGATATAGACAAGTAGGGAATACCCAACGGAAGGCAAACGGAGCGAGTGACAGAAAATAAAGGCAGTCATGCAAGCCACCAAGGCCACGGCGACCAGTGGGCACAACATTAAAAAAAAAAAAAACAGGCACACAGCCCGAAAGCCGACCACCAACCCTGGCTATCATTGAAGTCTCATTACCCTGTCAAAAACAAAAACAAAAACCACAAGGTCCCACGTTGCAACAAACTCACCAGCACACACGGAATGCCTACAGATGACACAATGTTTTCCTTGGGTGCTTGGTCGATATCGGCATAAAAATATAATCTATTTTCATATTCATATTGTTTTTCTGCCGGTAATATCCGTGGGCGGGCGGTCCCAGTTATCGTACTGGTAATTGCATTGTTTTCTGCATGTAAAAAAAAAAAAAATCTTGTTAACATTGTTGCGTGTCTAGAACGGATTAAGTAGATTTGCAGTATTTTCTATGGAAAAAAAAAAGATTTTGTTTTTGTATGTTTCAGATATTAAAGGCAATACGCATACCACGCCACAACATGACTCTTGCTACTATGGAAATCCAATAGCTGTTCAATATGTATCGCCATTGGCAGTAGTAACCTAAAAATACGTGTACTACTATTTTTGGGAGTTTTTTTGTATTTCACAGTAAAGTAAGCCAAAAAAATCCCCAAGAGCACCAACAGCGGTGCCGTAACAGACAACCCATGTGAGATGCGACTGCGATCTTATTGGTCAGTGGTAGCCCTTAACAATAAGAGCCTTAACAATAAAGAGGACTGTAGTTCTGACGCTTGGGGTCAAACTTAAATTGGTTCCTTTCGGTCGAAACGTATTTCTTTCATTCAACAATGGGTCTTGGCACAGTTGATTAGGTCTGCACGCAAGTCTGACTGCTGTGGTGAGACCCGAACAGGCAACGTGCACCAACAGAGCATGCAAGGGTTCCTAGAAAGTAAAGGCAATAAAGAAAAGAAAGGTACGGGATTGAGAACATATTACCAGGTACATATTATTCCATATTTGAAATGCTTGAAAAGAAAGCGTAGAATGGCCAAGGATAAAGTCTCCCTTCCAAACAAGCGGCGTCTTCACCTGTGGGCAAGCTGACAAACGGGTTGCTGGTCAAACGCTCTTTCCCTTCAGTCTGCATCACCTTTCTCCTTGTGATTTCTCAATGGTCTCGCCTCCCACACCACACTGTCCTCCTTCGTGTCAAATTAAAGAGAAGGAAATGAACTTGAGGGGACGCTAATTGCTGTTGTCAATCCAATCTAGGTCAGGGCTGAAAGACAGAGGCTCTCTAGCACTTCATCACTCTTCATTAATATTGAAAGACTTTGGTGAGTAGCAGGGGGCCAACATAATCTGCACTCATCTGACAGTGCATCAGAAATTAGGGCTCCAGCCGTGCCGAGGGGACAAATACGCCCGTCGAGAAGTACGAGGAAAGATGCCGGAGCATGTGAATTGAGGCAAGAACAAACGCAGGAAGCCAGATTTTCAAAGTACTTGATAACGGCTGCCCGATGCTGAATATTTGAATAATTTACGGGGAATTCAAAACGGATTGCCGCTCGACTGAAATATCTCGGATCATAAGCAACTAACCAAACTAAATAACGCAACTGGAAAATGTAATAGGGTGTTAGTTCTGATGCCATTTGAAAACCGCACCGTGTGTTCAGTTGTGCTGTCATTGGCTAATATTTAAACTCGTTTAATTTGATCATCCCTAAGTCACGCAGCCTTTAAGTGTGACAAACGTGCAACAAACTAGAAATCAGAATCCCAGAGGGAACGTCTGCAGAGTACATATACAGTATGACAGTTTCCACAACCCCTCAGGGAGTGAAAGTTAAGCTTGTGTAGAAGTGAGAGTTAAGCTTGTGCAAGCGAAAACCATGCATCCCATTGTGTCTGCCTCTTCAGGTATTTTTTCCCATTCCCAATATGGAACCGTTGCTCAACTCTAGTTGTTGGGCTATGTGAGTGTGTGTCAAGAAGGCCTCTGACTGAAAATGCTTTGATCTAAGACACTGAATGTGGAAGTATAATAATAATTAACAGTTTTCTACCTCTACAGCAATCAAGGTGCGGTTAGTATTTCGCAAGAACATGGCATCAATTAGAGCTTTGTATGCTACCACTCCATTGTCGCGTCTGTTTTGTTTCCGCTGTAAACATGGAAGCATATGCAGGCTATGCGGAAATTTGGTGTTTCCTCGCAATAATTTGGATTCCTCTCATTCATGAAATGAGAGTAATAAATTCGGTACGTCTCTTAAACAATCCAAAGCATCAACAATTTCAATTCCATTATCTGGATCAAATAAACCAACAACATCAACAGACGGTCTCATCTACCAAACAATGAGAGTGCATACTGAAGACTCTCGGTAAGTAGTAAATAATTCAATTCGTGGATCCCAGGTGGATATCATTTGGTCACGTCATTGCTCTGCTGCCCAGGTAAGCTACTCAGGTACCTTCCAGACTTGCATCAGTGCCTACCATTGCGTCCAGGATTAGGCTAATTTACTGTTATTCCCCCTCAAATAACACTTTGTGCACTTGGTTTCATCTGCAACAATGTCATAGCAGGATCAAGGGAAGGGCGGAATTCACTTAATTGTCACTGAGAACTGCCATGCAAAAAGAACACAACCTAAGTGGGGTCTATTCTCAAGCTGCATCACTTATTCATCCCGCCAAGTGGAGAGAACAGCGTTTCCAGTACGCAAGACAATTTTTATTTCAGTTCTGTGCCGACAATCGTTGGGGTATTCAAATATAATTGTGTTCATCCACCCTGTTTGAGGACAACAGTAAACCACGATGCATTGTGCCACACCATGCTAGTCACAGATTATATTTGCAATCTGTTTCCTTCAAAGTAAAGTCACACATCGACACTTAGAGAAACAAACCAAAAATGGAGGGAAGGAAATTGGTAGATGGATATCCTTTTCATTCAACTCCTCACAATCAACGACTCGCAGTCTTCCTCAATGCGGGCTCATCAAGTAATCTAAAAAAGAACATCAAGACTGATAGGACAAGATGGATATCCGAGGTTCTGCCACCACCATCCAAACACTTTGTACGTCAACCAGCAAACTTCTGCACTTATGACAGCAGGTTTCAAACAGAAATACGCAGCATTGTCAACACCTATAGGACCGTTAATAAAACCCCACTGCATTGAAAATCGCCTTCAGAATAAAAGCGTATGATGAAGACACATGATCCTCTGAAAATTAGGCCAGTATTTGTAAAGTATTTGTTGGTAAAATCTCTAAAACAACTACTTCTTGAATACTTTTCTATGTAAAAGAAGAAGCAATTCATCAACCCCCCTCCCAAAAAAAACTCAACCATAACTCAGCATTTGGCTAAGGTATACATTTCAAAATAAAAGAAGAGTTGTTTTTAATACCAATATACAGTGGTGCGAAAAACTATTTGCCCCCTTCCTGACTTTTACTCACACTTAAATGTTTCTGCTCATAAAAAAGAGTAAACTATTAGTCAAAGATAACATAATTGAACACAAAATAATGACCGCCAAGACTTTTGGGAAAATATCTTGTGGACAGACGAGACAAAAGTAGAACTTTTTGGAAGGTGCGTGTCCCGTTCCATCTGGCGTAAAAGTAACACAGCATTTCATAGCAACAGTCAAATACGGTGGCTAGTCAAAGTCCTGACCTGAATCCCATGGAGATGCTGTGGCATGACCTTAAGAAGGCGCTTCATGCTAGAAAAGCCTCAAATAAAGCTGAATGACAACAATTGTGCAAAGATGAGTGGGCCAAAATTCCTCCAGAGCGTGTAAAAGACTTGTTGCAAGTTATGGCAAACGTTTGATTGCAGTTATTGCTGCTAAGGGTGCCCAAGCAGTTATTAGGTGCAGGGGCAATAACTTTTTCACACAGGGCTATGTGGCTTTGGATTTTTTTCTCCCTGCATAATAAAAACATTCATTTCAAAACTGCATTGTGTGTTTACTTGTGTTATCTTTGACTAATATTAAAATGTGTTTGATGATCAGAAACATTTTGTGTGACAAACATGCAAAAGAATAAAAAGTCAGGAAGGGGGCAAATAGTTTTTCACACCACTGTACATCTGATAAGAAACATTCTGCTGCATATTACACTGGCTAGACTATGAAAGGCGCTAGCCAAAGTCAAAAATTACAACTATTATACTTTGATGAAGTGATGACCAATTTCATATTAACAGAATAATTAAGTTTATTTGCAGTTCTAAACGTAATGAAGGCGATTTTACTGCTCAGCCCTATGGCATATAATACTATACTACAGTATACACTAGTATAGCCATCGCAGTTCTTATATTTCAGCATAATTTTATTATTGAAAAAGAGACAAATCCCCGATGACACCCACTCCATTTAAGGGTGCATGGAGAAAGAAACAGGGACAGAGATGGAATGGGGGCACAACACATTGTGGTTGTAAATGCTGCACATGCTACACCTAAATGAAACGGAACAATAATGTTTGACCTGATTTTTTTTTTATTACAAATGGTGGAAACCCTGCTGCAGATATTAAATATGTCTACATGTACAAGATACCGCAACAATTTATTCACAACTACTGGGGCCCGGCGTACTGACACCCGCCTGATCATTGCATTATTACTAAGAGAAAAATCACATTTATTAATGTTTGCAAGCAATGATGAATAATTCAACGTAATCGTGGCTCCCTCCTGAGACCAGAAAGGGGAAAGAGAAGAAACATTAATATTTCATATTCACAGCTCTGTTTTTTTAGCGGGAGAAAAAATGACAAGTGGGGAAAAAACAGACACCCAAAAGTGTGTTTACCATCTTTGGTGTCTTTGATTAGAAAATAAATAAATGTCAACAGAAAATGCTGACCTGGATGAAAAGTTTCATTGCTATTTGCTAAAATGCATCAATGTGTGTATACTGTATAATGAAAGGTACAGTAGGTCAAAATTAATTCATTCTTTATATTTACCACCGACCCTGGTTAAGGCTTACTGCTCCTTATATAGTAATTAACTAAGATCCTTTTTTATAAATGGGGTATTTGTTTTTTACTTTTTAAATTGAAAATGTCCATAGTTGTAGTGCATAGAAAACCTGTTTACAACCTTCTAAATACTGTTCTTACACACACTAAACACAGCCCCCAACTTTTCGTACCGTCATAAAGCTCCACCCAGCTTTCGTAAGGCATCTTAATCCACACTATTATATTATTAGTGCTAATATTTGGAGCCAATAACTTGCAGTAAAAAACAAAAAAATGGCGTAAAAATGTTGAATAACAAACACTTAACTTTGTTTAACTGCATAAAGCATGTTTATTTAACCAAACAAATAAAGAAATAGTTCCAGAAAAGCATGCAGTTCCTATACTCAGAAGCATGAAGTAAATAAAAAACCTATATTATAATATATGGTATATATTTAAAAAAAAAAGGTATATAAAATAGAATATTAAATAAAGCTCTAGAGCTGTAGAGTTTTTCATGCCACTTTCACAGGCACTATTCTGCTGAGCGTCCAGAGCTACTGCAGAACTAACTTTATGGTAGGCTAACCCGCCTCCACCTCGGCGTGCTTCCCGCCGATAAAACACGTGAATGGAGTTTTTTAAATGCTTTCTCTCAATCACACATGCTTTTACTATCATTATCAGCGGCTTTCTTTCGAGTAATTCACAGACATGCCGGAAGGTACTTGTACCAGCTAGAAGAGCTGCCCCTAATGTTTCTTCTGCTCTTATGTCATTCTGCTGATCCATGATTAATGTAACGGTAGTAGTAATTGCGAGATGTAAAGCATTGGGACGTTTATTAAGATTTTCATAGCCAAAAAACCCCAGCTTTATTATTATTATTTTTTTTTTTATATGGGCCTATCGGATTTAAATTAAGGGAGATGCTGGTATACAGTAGTGGTAAAAATAATAGCAGTCAAATGTGACTAACCCACTGAATTGCTGTTATTAGTACATTTTTTTAAAGTTAACATTTTTTAAAGTTACTGGTAACTTTTAACAAGTTGCCAGTAGGTGCAGTAGATTCTCGGAAAACAAACATGACCCAGCATTCATGATATGCGCGCTCTTAAGGCTGTGTAGTGTGTTCAAAAAAATAGCCATGTGGCATTCAATCAGCGATCAATTTAGTGGAAAAAGCAGGTGTGAATCAGGCGGCCCTGTTTAAGGATGAAACCAGAACTTGTTGAACATGCATTTCTCTTTGAAATCCTGAGGAAAATGGCTCCTTCAAGACATTGTTCAGAAGAACAAAAAAACGTGCTTTGATTAAAAAGTTGATTGGAGAGGGGAAAACTTATAATATTGGCTGTTCAGCTAAAAAGATCTTCACTGCCTTAAAATGGAGAGCAAAACCAGAGACACGTAGCAGAAAATGGAAGACAACTATCATAATAGATGGAAGAATAACCAGAATGACAAAGGCTCAGCCAGTGATCAGCTCCAGGATGATCAAAGACAGTCTGGAGTTACCTCAAAGTACTGGGACAGTTAGAAGACGTCGGTGTGAAGCCAATTTATTTGCAAGAATCCCCCACAAAGTCCTTCTGTTTAAAAAAGAGGTTAGAATTTGCCAAAGAACACATCAACTGGCCTAAAAAGGAATGGAGGAACATATTATGGACTGACCCCAACCACACTAGTAAACAAGCAAGACCTTGTTTCCAAACCAACAAAATGAATGTTATGGAGGGGCCAGCCCAATCCCTGGATCTTAATCCAATGGAGAACTTGTGGGGTGACATAAAAAATGTTGTCTCTTTTTCTAAAACACTGTCTGAGCTTTCATACAGTATTGAATGTACATTGTTTTCTGCTTGTAAAACTATAATTATTCTCTATTAGATTCATTTTATGTTTGTATTTGTGGATGTCTGGAACTGAACCATTCGATTTGCGTTATATCCCGTGAGAAAAAAAGTCTTCGGTTCTTGTCTGATTTGAATTGGGTCAAACCTTTTGGAACAAATAATAACAAAAACCGAGAGAGCACTGTATTGCAAAAAATAAAAATAAAAATGGCGGAAAGCCTCAGTACAGCAATGTTATGAATCACAGTGAGTGTTGATTCATCTGCTGTGGAGGTACTTTGGAAGATGGACTCTGTTTACTGGTGAAAGCTGTTTGGGGTGGTAAAGGGGGGCAGCCATCCATCGTTGGGATATCTTTAAAAAAAGGAGCCCAGGCATCAGTTTCAGTCACCTCCAAGCAACTGCGAGTATGTGCATGGCTTCACTTTCGCGTCTTCTCCTCTCAAAGGCAAAGTCTCGCCCTCCCAGGGGAGCCGTGTTATTACTTTTTGTGCAATAATAATAATATTTCCTAAAGATATACTGCTCCCTGCCCCCTTGCTCCCTTGACGCCCGGCACCGTAGCTCCTTAATTAGCATGTTCAATTAACGCATGTTAATTGGCCACTATGAAAAGGTGCAGCAACCTTGCAAGGCGGCGCCACGGGGAGCCCTTTTGTAAATGAGTGGTGAATTGTGTAGAAAGCAGGCGCGTGTGCAGTGGATGGTTCTCTGTCAACCTAAAGCTGCTAAAAGACTAGGACAAACTATGATTTGTATGGATTTCAATATTTTAGGGGGTAGTCAGCCGATTGAATGCAGAGTTGAAAACACAGCATTGAATTTAAGCATGGCAGGTTTTGTATGGATGAGTGTCTTTTAAGTAATTGCAATGAAAAAGATGTTACTTGCGGAACAGTTTGTTTCGGTGCAAGCTGGCTTGCCATGACTGGTGACTAGGCACGTATGACGCCGTCCGTGTCCACGTCATTCAAATTGCAATTTTTCCATGAGTTTTTGGGTGTATTTTCAATTGCATGTTAGGTAGATGCCTTCTTCTTCGTTCATTTTGCACTGAATTCCCACGGAGTGCTGGACCACGTTAGCAGTTAACTTTAAGCCTTTCAAACTCATGGATCTGAGCTTCAGGACAAAATAAAATGCATGTAGAATATGAATTCAGTTTAATATTGAGCTGCAGAAAAAAAAATCATTAAAATCTGCCGGTGATAAATATGTTTATTTTTTTAATACAGTATACTGCTGCACTGCTAGTGCGACTTTTATATAAAAAATATGACACTTGATTTTTTTTCCCGCATTCTTTGACAATCAAAAACATGTGAAACAATGCCTACTCTGTTGTTTTTAAAACAAAGATCACAGCCCAACTTGTGCTACAGTTGTGTTCAAAATAATAGCAGCCCAATGTGACTAACCAGATGAAGGACTGTTATTAGTACATTTTGATTGCTACATGGCAAAAAAGTTACCAGTAGGTGCAGTAGATTCTCAGAAAACAAACAAGACCCGGCATTTATGGTATGCACGCTCTTAAGGCTGTGCAATTGGCCAATTCCTTCATTGCCATGTAGCATTAAAAATACACTAATAATCGTGATTAATCTGGTTAATGGCATTGCGCTGCTATTATGTTGAACACTGCTGTATATTGTGTAGTACTGTTGTACTTGCCAAGGTTCGTGGGTTGATCAAAGATTTTGTCTTGACTTAATGTTAAAATCAGAATCAGAATCAGAATCAGAATCAGAAAAACTTTATTGCCATTGTAAGTGAACAATTCACAAACTAGGAACTTTCTTTGGCGACTCAGTGCAACGTAGAATTCTAAGTAAACATAGAGTATTAAATAAACATAGAACTAACTAAACATAGAACCTGAGTAAAAAGTTGAAATCACTGATAAGTAAAGGCATGAGAGTGTTTTTAGTGCAGGTAGTATAAGGTGCCAATAATACTGTTTATAAAGTGAGCATAGTGCAAATGTGCAAATGTTATAAAGTGTTCATGAGTTCAACAGCAGCAGGAAAGAAACTGAAACTGAAACTGAAAAAGCAGCGGAAACCAAAGGCACCATTTACCAGTATGAAATGGCCTCCAACTCCTTTAGTATTTGGGTCAGAGACGTGAATGTTATATCAAATTAAAGTTAGTCGTGCCTTCAGCTAGAAGACTTGATTTAACCTGTTAATTCATTCTTTGGGCCGCACGGTGGCTGAGTGGGTAGCACGTTGGCACGTGGGTACGCATTCGCTGTGGCATTGTTTCCATAAGCTTCTGCAATGTCACAAGAATTATTTCCACATAGTGTTGCATTTTTTTTCCACCAAGATCTTGCATTGATGATGGTAGAGTCTGACCGCTAGGCAAAGCCTTCTCCAGCACATCCCAAAGATTATCAGTGGGGTTAAGGTCTGGACTCCATGTGTGAAAATGATGTGTCCCTGAACCACTCTCACAATTTGAGCCCGATGAATCCTGACATTGTCATCTTGAAATATGCCCGTGCCATCAGGGAAGGAAAAAAACATTGATGGAATAACCTGACCATTCCGTATATTCAGGTAGTCAGATGACCTCATTCTTTGAGCACATAGTGTTGCTGAACCTAGACCTGACCAACTGCAACCTCATACATATTTGCTTAGTTCAATACAGGTGGCTACTTTTTTTTTTGGACCAGGCTTGTGTGTATTCATAATACATTTATACCTGATTCCCTCCACTGTCCAGTATCCAGGTATTCAATTCACAGTGAGACTGGTTGAATTTTTGGCCAATAAGGTACTGACATAATATCAAGTTATGAGTCATATTGCTCTGAATGAACCAATATTGTCCCTGAATCAAACCGGCAACCACAAACTGTGACACAAATCAAATTGTTACACCCCTAGTAAATTACCATCGAAGCGTTACACCTCTAGTAAATTACCAAAGATATGACACATTCTCCAAACCTTCTAACTAAAAACCCAACAGGGGACTCAAAAAGAAAAAAGTGAGGTTCTCCCAAAATGTGTTTATGTTTTAAGTGTTCACATAACTATACAATCATTATATGCACAAGTTCATGAAAAATGGTGACAAATAAACCGTGCACTCATACAACATTCATGGCAGTGATAACAGTCGTGATGACTGGACACCACGTGATTTTTTGGACCACAAAACACAATTAACATTTTATTCACATGGATGAATTTGGCCCCAAATATAGACATGCTTCTTGCTTTGCAGCAAAACTGAAGCGGCAAAAAGCACTTAAATAATAACTTGATAAACAACGCGTGATGGCAGAGGACACAAAAGGCCAAGATTGTTATTGGATATCCAAAGCTCCTGTACTTGGTCAACATTATCTGTGTAGCTGAAATTGTGTGCAGATTTTGCAAAAAGCACATAAATAATGACCTTTACTTTATATCATTACACCAAACCAAAAAAAAACACAGCCTGAACAGGGGTCAAGTCGCATGACTTTTTAGGCACAGTTTTCATGATGATTAAGTTCTCTTTTGACCTTTACCGTATCAGGGCTGCTCGGCTGTAGAGGCTGGACTATACTGACTTATGCAATATTTTGTTGCAATATAAAATGGTAATATAAGCAAGCAGATAATTTTTACTTTATTGTTGTTATGAACCACCTTGCGCCCTTCCGCCTTTGCCATTAAGCCATTGTTCGCAGCTTAATGTTTGCACTAAATCATCCATTGTGCATGTCATTTGTCTTATTTTCACTTCACAGGGTGGGCTCAGTCACAAAAGACCTTGGTGTATGTTCAAACTAAATAGACCAAAGACAGAGCAACCATTCAATTTTCTTCCGCTTATCCGGGTCCGGGTCGTGGGGGCAGGAGTCTCAGAAGGGAAGTCCAGAATTCCCGGTCTTCGGCGACCTCTTCCAGCTCCACCGGGAGGACACAAAGGCGCTCCCAGGCCAGCTGTGAGACATAGTCCTTTCAGCGTGTCCTAAGTCTTCCCCGAAATGCCCGAAACACCTCACCAGGGAGGCGTCCGGACTAGATGCCCGAGCCACCTCAACTGGCTCCTCTCGATGTGAAGGAGCAGCGGCTCTACTCTGAGCTCCTCCCGGATGGCCGAGCTCCTCAACCTATCTATTAGGGTGAGTCCAGCCACTCATTTCCGCCGCTTGTATCCGCAATCTCGTTCTTTCGGTCATGAACCATAACTCATGACCATAGGTGAGGGTGGGAACGTAGATCGATCGGTAAACAGAGAGCTTTGCCTTCCGGCTCAGCACTCTCTTCACCATGACGATCCGGTAAAGCGACCGCGATACTGCTGACACTGCACCGATCCGTCTGTCGACCTCACGCTTTAACCGTCTCTCAGTCGTGAACAAGACCCCGAGATACTTGAACTCCTCCACCTGAGGCAAGACCTCACTCCCAACCCGAAGGGTACAGTCCACCCCGTTTCCGACTGAGAACCATGGCCTCAGATTTGGAGGTGCTGAGTCTCATCCCAGAAGCTTCACACTCAGCTGCAAACTGCTCCAGTAAACGCTGAAGTTCACAGCATGATGAGGCCATAAGGTCTTGCATTGTCTGCAAATAGCAGAGACGAGATCCTAAGGTCACCAAGCTGGACTCCCTCAACACCTTGACTGCACCTTGAAATTCTGACCATGAAGATTATGAACAGAATCGGTGACAAAGGGCAGCTTTGGCGGAGGCCAAAGTTCACCGGAAACAAGCTCGACTTACTGCTGGCAATGCGAACCAGGCTCCTGCTTCGATTGTACAAGGACCGAATGGCAAGTAGTAGCGGGCCGCCAATCACATACTCCCAGAGCACCCCCCACAGGACACCACGAGGGACACGGTTAAATGCCTTTTCCAAGTCCACAAAGCACATGTAGACCGTTTGGGCAAACTCCCACAAACCCTCCAGTACCTTTGCAAGGGTGTAGAGCTGGTCCAGTGTTCCGCGACCGGGACAGAAACCACATGGCAACTCCTGTAACCGAGGTTCGACTAATGGTCATACCCTTCTCTCCAGCACCCTGGAGTAGACTTTCCCAGGGAGGCTGAAGAGTGTGATCCCTCTTTAGTTGGAACACACCCTCTGGTCACCCTTTTTAAAAATGGGGACCAACACCCCGGTCTGCCAGTCCAGAGGTACTGTTTCCGACTTCCATGCAATGTTGACGAGGCGTGTCAACCAAGACAGTCCTCCAACATCCAGAGCCTTGAAAAATTCAGGCTGAAACTCATCCACCCCGGAGCCTTGCCATCGGGGATTGTTTTAACCACCCCAAATACCCCAGCCACGGTGACAGAACTGTCCACGTAGGTGTCCTCAGACTCTGTTTCTTCTACGGAAGGTAAGTCAGTAGGATTGAGAAGGGCCTCAAAGTATTCCTTCCACCAACCAACTATATCCTCAGTCGAGATCAGCAAGCCCCCGTCCGCACTGTAAACAGTGTGAACTGGGGACTGCTTCCTCTTTCTGAGGTGTCGGACGATTTGTCAGAACCTCTTAGAGGCCGACCAAAAGTCATGTTCCATAGCCTCCTCGAACTCCTCCCACACTCTGGTTTTTGCCTTGACCACCGCCGAAGCCGCATGCCGCTTGGCCTGCCGGTACCTGTCAGCTGCTTCGGGAGTTCCGCAAGCCATCCATGCTTGATAGGACTTCTTTTTCAGCTTGACAGCGGCCCTAACCCCCGGTGTCCAACATCGGGTTCGGGTCTTGCCACCACGACTGGCACCGACCACCTTGCGGCTGCAACTACGACTGGCTGCCTCAGCAACGGAGGCACAGAATACGGTCCATTCAGACTCAATATCCCGGTCCTCTTTCGAGATGCAGGCGAAGCTCTGCCGGAAATGAGAGTTGAAGACTCGACGAACGGGAGACTCTGCTAGACGTTCCCACCACACCCTCACTACGCAATTGGGTCTACCAGGTCTGTCCGGCATTCTTCCCTGCCATCTAATCCAACTCATCACCAGGTGGTGATCAGTTGACAGCTCAACCCCTCTCTTCACCCACGTGTGCAGAACATGCGGACGCAGGTCTGATGATACGACCACAAAGTCGATCATAGACCTGCAACCTACGGTGTCTTGGTGCCAAGTGCACTTATGGACATTCTTATGTTCGAACATGGTGTTTGTTATGGACAAACTGCGGTTCGCACAGAAGTCCAGCAACAACACACCACTCGGGTTTAGATCAGGGAGGCAGTTATATATATATCTCTATATATATCTAGTCGGAATGTCTTCGCCTTTTCCACAAGCTCGGGATCCTTCCCCACCAGAGAAGTGACATTCCATGTCCCAAGAACCAGATTTGGCTGCTGAAGACCAGGTCGCCCGGACACCCGCACTGGACCACTGCCCAAATCACGACACATCACAAACGCCCAATGCGGGAGCTCCCCCCCGCAGACCCACCACCTTCAGGGGCAAGCATAAGGATCCGGTGTCATCTCCTCCATGAATCACCACCTTACCGTGGTGAAGGGGTTTGAGTGCCCCTGTGATCCTAGGATCTATGTTGTTGGGGGCTTTATGCCACTGGTAGGGTTTTCCAAGGCAAACAGGTTCTAGGTGATGGGCCAGACTAAGAGTGATTCAGAAGAACCTTATGACTAAAACCAAGAAGAGTGACCGCACCTCGCCCGGACGTGGGACAGAGAAACCAGATGCAAACAAATCACAGTCAGGGTAAGAGGGTGCGCAATATATGAAAATGCATCTTGCCACGGGGGGGGACTGCCTTTACGGTGGTTTACATAGTAATGCTAAGCTAATAATACAGTCAGCAGTTATAGTGTACCACCATAGGAGTGCTGCATTCCCTGAGATGCACTTGAATCAAGTGCTGCTGCACAGCACTCTCATAGCACAAATGTAGGCAAGGATAACGTTCCTAAAAGGTTCAGGGCCAAGAGGTCAGCTTGAGCAGCTGATTTCACCAAAAGTCCTCCTCCTGAACTCTCATTACCACACTATTATCACTCCTGATCTGAAAGCCTAGGGGCTGAGATCGCCACATGCCGAGTTTGCACGAGTGTCAAAAGAAAAAGCGGTGTTCAAGTGGTAGACTATTCAGCATCAGAGCACATTGTTAATACTGCTTGTCAATTAGCATGTTTTGTGTTAGGGGTCAGGGTTAGAATCCTAGCTGTTTGACTCGTAGGTCCTTGTAGTTCAATTTGCAAATGATAATGGGGACCTTATTTTTTTCTATTATGTTTGACTAACACTGAAACTTACCATTAATTTTAGTATAAGGTTATGTCTTCCTGTCATCCAATTTAATACGTGTTTTGAGACTTACAAAGGTCCTAAACCAGGATTGTGAACAAATGAACAATGCCAGGAGGATTCAAAAAGAGACATTCTTATGGGAGTCTCACTTATTAGTGGATTTTCACCAACCGCTGGTGGGTCTGGAACAGAATTTCTATGCAAACCAAATACAAATACCAAATACTAATACCAATACTAATACTAATACTAATACCAAATACGAATTCATAATTGTTTGGAGGGAGTACTGGGAAGCACTCCATTGGGAGTTTCCCTTGTTCTCCTGGGGAACTTCAATGCTCATGTTGGCTGCAATAGTGAGATCGGGAGAGGTGCGATTGAGAGGAATGGCTCCCCCGATCTGAACTTGAGCAGTGTTTTTTTATTGGACTTCTGTGCCGTGTTCTTCTAGACCGGTGGGAGGAATACTTTGAACACCTCCAAAATCCCACCGATGTGTCTTCCAATGGGGAAGCAGTCCCTGGGCCCTCATGGCGGGTTCTCCTATCTCAGGATGGTGAAAAAGCTCCTTGGTGGAGAGGCCCGGGGGTCGGATGAAATCCGCCCAGAGTTCCTTAAGGAGTTCCTTAAGGCTGTGGGCATGTCTTGGTTAACACGACTCTGCAACATCGGATAGATATCGGGGTAGGTGCCCCTGGATTGGCAGACCGGGGTGGACGTCCCGCTTTTTAAAAAAGGGGACCGGAAGGTGTGGTCCAATTATCGTGGCATAACACTCCTCAGCCTTCCTGTTAAGGTACATTCAGGGGTTTTCAAGAGCAGAATCCGACAAATAGTTGAATCTCAGATTCAGGGGAAGCAGTGTGGTTTTTGTCCTGGTCGTGGAACTGTGGAGCAGCTTTACACTCTGCAGGGTCCTTGAGGGTGCATGGGAGTTTGCCCAACCAGTCTACGTGTGTCTTTTGGAGTTTGAGAAGGCATTCGACCGTGTCCTTCGGGGAGTACTGTGGGAAGTGCTCCGGGAATATGGGGTATGGGACCACTTAATTCAAGTGGTTCGTTCTCTGTCTGACTGGTGTCAGTTTGGTTCGCATTCTCGGCAATGAGTCGGAATTTTTTGGGGCAAAATGTTGGTTTTCGTGCAATATTGTAAAACTGTTGTTTTTTGGTTACTTTGAATCAGCATTGCTTGCTTATTCAGCCATCTTAGATCACACATATCTGGCAATACTTGGCAGAATACTACAGTACTGTAAGACATTCATGTGGCAAACTCAAATGAGAACGTTACACAAACTAGTTATAGTTATAGTTATATGTGACCTGCGATTGACTGGCGACCATCCGTGTTGGCGGGAACACGAGCTGGTCCAAGGGTCAAAAAAGGTTGACCACTGCTCTTTCGCTGCTCCATAACATGTATTTTTATTTTACATTCAAGGTGTCTGAAACAGATTATTAGGATTTACATTATTTTCTAGGAGAAACATTTTTCAGGTATTTGTATATTTCAGTTTTTATCTGATGTTTTTGAATGAATGAATAACAAAACCCAAAGTACCGCTGTACTTCCTTTATCTACATTGAAGCAGCAGTACTTGCTGGATAAACTCTCGTTGACAAGCACAGCATTTATTAAGCCCAACATTTGTAATTGGTCAACAGGAATATGCAAATCTCAAGGAGGATTTTGGTCCGTCCCCTTTTAGAGATTGTCCCCCAACGGTTTTCAATTTTGTTGCATGGCGAAGCAAAGTTTGAGCTCCATCCATCAGTTTTCAACAGGATTCAAGTCTGGAGGCTGGCTTGACCACTCCACGGTCTTTGTTGCCTTGGTTTTGATTAACTGTCATGATAGAAGATCCACCAGGCTCTTATTGAAGATATACAGCCCATGGCCCCATTCATCACCCCCCAGTGTGGCGATTCCTTCTTGTACCGTTCCTACCAGACAAAGATCCCCAAAGCAGAATGTTTGACAGTCGAGATGGTCTTTTTCCGGTCATATTCAGCATTTCAGCTCGTGTATTGAAATTCATTGAATTGTGTGGGTGTTCCTGACGTTGTGGTCTATGATGCAGTAAGGACTTATCTGGTCGCAAGGGTTCAAGCATGTAAAATAAAAAGAAAGCTTCTGCATTTCAGTTTTAGACTCTGTGCAACTTTATCTCTGCAACCAGACAATGTTTGGATGTCTGAAAATGTACAGGGTACAGGAATCGCTGTAAGCATGCAACCATTTAAATACATTTCAGACATTCTGACATAAACACTCTTCACAACAAATTGACTTTGTAGGTGTTGCTGTCCTTACTCTGAGGAAAGTGAGGTCCCGACTGCGGTCAATGCTTGTGATCTCGAGGTTGCCCATTACGACTTCACAACTCTCATAGTACTTCCTCAGGGTGCGATACTGTTGCTCCAGGTCTGACAGGGTACTCAGCTTGTTTTCTGTGCCAGCACATACTGCGAGACAAAGAAAGATAAGACGGTGTTATTACAATTATATCACAGGCTGGACTAGGCATGTATGCCGTTGTTGGGTGTTTCAACAAGATCTGCCATCAGAAAAGGCAGGTTAGACCTTCTGTAAACATTAAGTGATTTATTTTCTTAGGTTATAAGCAATCTATAATTGAATAAAAATCAATCTCTGAACCCCGACCTTTGTGTGTCGTATGGAATGAGAATGAAAGCAGATTGTGGAAGCTGTTATCTAAAGAAACAAAATAGGTAATACAGTAGGTCCCAGACACGACCGCGATAAGCAAAGTATTGCCTATAGTATATCACAGTATTTACCATCCATCCATTTTCTATACCACTTATCCTCATTAGGGTCGCGGGTATGCCGGAGCCTATCCCAGCTGGCTTTGGGTGGAAGGCGGGGTACACCCTGGACTGGTCACCAGTCAATCGCAGGGCAGTCATACAAGCATTCACACTCACATTCATACCTTAACACTCCTATAGTCACCTTTTTACTTATATTTCCTTATATAGTAGACATGATACGAGAAAATCAGACATAAATAAGACATAATAGACTTACACATGTTAGCATCGGGGGAGTTCCTTGTTTTACGTCCTGTTCTGCAAGTACTCCGTGTGGTGGCTAAGTTCTCATCAATGTACCACTGACACCAGTGCAGAGTACTATATATCATCCCATCTTTGAATGCATCTTCCGAATGCCTAATATTTGTATTTGAGGTCATTTAGTCATTGTTTATACTTGAAAATGTTTCATTCAGACAAAAAATGCATAACATTTGCTTAAATATTAATTTTTTGGAACTAGTAGGCTGTATTAAACAACGAAACAGGCATAGTTTATAAATATGTTCTGTTAGTTATTTATAAACGTGAGAGTTAAGACACAAAATCTGAACTGTGGTGTGGCAAGGATTACTGTATATAATATGAGTAAATGTATAAAAACAACAGTGACGTTGAAAACGTACTGTATCATGGTAATGTGGCACATGTGCCAATGTTGTACTAAACAGTTGTGAACATCTTCTTCTTTTCCTTTGGGCTTATCCCTTCAGGGGTCGCCACAGCGAATCAATTGCCTCCATCTAACTTTGTCTTCTGTATCCTCTTCTCTTGCGCCAACTACCTTCATGTCCTCTTTCACTACATCCATAAACCTCCTCTTTGGTCTTCTTCTAGGCCTCCTGCCTGGCAATTCAAAACTCAGCATCCTTCTACCAACATATTCACTATCTCTCCTCTGGACATGTCCCAACCATCTCAGTCTGGCCTCTCTGACTTTATCTCCAAAACCCTGCTGTCCCTCTGATGTGCTCATTCCTAATCCTGTCCATCCTGGTCACACCCACAGAGAACCTCAGCATCTTCATCTCTGCTACCTCCAGCTCTGCCTCCTGTCTTTTCCTCAGCGGCACTGTCTCGCCACAGTTGTGTACACCTTTACTTTCATTCTCTAAACACCTATGAACATGCACTTGTGCAATCAGAGTGCAGTGATAACTCTAAGCAAGACTGTGGCATTTTATTTGGCTTGTGCAATTCCTGGGAGGGGGGTGGCAATCTTATTGGAAATGGTTTGATCTATCAGCAATGGTATGCGCATCAGCACCATCATCATCACAAGTACATCATCATATTTTTTACACCTATGAGAGAAAATGTTAATATATGCCGTTAAAATGTTTATCCCTGAACATTTCGAAAATGTCGATTTAAATGTGTAACATTAATCCATCAATGAACCTATGACGACAAACAGAATTGCTTCCGGGGCCTCATATCTTTGTAGATACAGCCTGAACGGTTCCAATGTGACCCGGATAACACCCACACGAGGTGTGCCCGTGATTAGCTCGGTTGCACGTAGCATAATGTGCTGCTCAAGAATGATATATGGCAGACTCGGGTGTTTTCAATAACAGTTGAAAGAAGCGGCGTGGGGGTGAGGGGCCATAAAGTGGGGATAGGTATAATAAACCTGATATTGCACCCTCGGGGCAGGCTACCGAGATCAGAGGAGGGCATCTCGGCACGACGTCTGCAAAAATTTTTTTTTTTTTTACAGAGCTCGCTTTCCAAAAGTCAGTCCGAGAACGTGTAACGATTGTAAGATTTCCGATATAGCCCAGTTAGAGGCTGGCACGACCGGTGCCGACTGCCAAGTGAACCACGACAAAACCATCTGGGCATATTTTGAGGATGTGTGGACTGTTGCAGGTTTACTGCAAGAATCCTTCTGTGCTATCTCACTGCATGTGTGTGTGTGAATGTGGACTGGTTGCAAAGAGACCTGGGTGTGTGTTCCTCCCCCTCGCCCTGAATGATTGGATCCATTTGTCTCCTTCCCCGGTAAGTTACACGTGAGGCTTTATATGACTGGGGGGTTGCATGCAACACTCTGCACTCTTTGCACTGGTGACCCGCCTGTCAAGATGGAATCTACAAAACGTTGGTGCTGATGGGGGGAAATATACATATTCACCGTATATATAAATTTAAAACCTCAAGAAAATATGTTATCACTCTGATTGATCCCCCCCCCCCCGCACACTTAAAAGAAAGAATGCTATAAAGATTCATGTTCCACTGATATACAGTAAATACAGTATATTCATTTTCTATGTGTGATTTATTGCCCCTTTAGTGTCAACTGATTGAATTTGTTTGCAGAGACATTTCACCGGAGATATGATGAATTAGGGAAATGAGTCGTAATAATTCAGGAGACGCCAATAAATGTAGCTAATGACAAAATTATGGGCTCATATGGAAATGCATATTTGCATTGATTTATTAGACCTGGAATACAATTTAGATGATTCCTTTTTCTAGCTGCAGTGCAATGATACCACTTACAGTAGAATCTCTCTCTACTCTTTTACCCAGTGTCTTGTATTTCCTTAAAAAATACAACTTAAAAATATAATACAACCTAAAACATCAATAACAGTCTGCGTTGACGTCCAACTGTCATCGCTACAAACCATTTATCTGTACTTCTTTTCTTTTTTAACCACATACATGTAAAAATAAAATAACCACTGTATGATACATTAAGATATATCAGTGGTATTTTTCCACACTATAAGTTACACTTATGGCGACTCTAAATTGTCCAGAGGTATGAATGTGCGTGTGACTGGTTGTTTGTCTATATGTGCCCTGAGATTGACTGGCGACCAGTCCAGGGTGTACCCCGCCTCCCGCCCAAAGCCAGCTGGGATAGGCTCCAGCATACCCACAACCCTAATGAGGATAAGCGGTATAGAAAATGGATGGATGGATGACGTTACACTTATGACTTGTCCTATGATTAATATACCAAAGAAATCGCAGTATGTATATAACTTAACAGTTTTTAAAATGTTCGTTCACACTGACCCTCTTTAACCAAGCGTGAACATTGCCATCGGCATACAATTATATGCTGAAATGAGATTGAGAGCTCGGTGAACTTGCGTACCGGTAACTTGCTTGTTAGACTCAGTGGTTTGTTATGTGCGATTAGCCCATTCAGCTTCCCAGGTATGTTATTTATGCTCTCGTGTAGCTGAATAATTGTTACGTTAAAATACTGGACACCTACAGGCTATTCTTCTGTCCAATGGTATAGTGGAATAATTTGCCTTTCAAGATTAAAGGTCAGTTCCTGTTCTTGAATTTTGTAAAATGTATTTTTAAAAACGTGCAATTTATATTCCATTGTGACTTACATGTTATTTTTTCCCTCTTCATGACACATTTTTTGTCCAATGCGACTTATATTCTGGAAAATACCTTGTCTGTTTTTCCAGGCCTGGGGTTAGACAGGCACACAAAAGTGACACCTATTTCCTGGTTTTGCACTCTTTCATTTTCCTTTAAAGCAGTGTTTATCAGTCACCCCCCAGGCACCAAGGAGACAGATGTTTTTCGGCCCTTCCCCGAGTTCGTGTTTATGGAATTGTACAATCACTGTATGAGTTGCTGGCACCAGCTTTGTTCAAACAAAGACACTAACACGGGATGCCAACCCATCCATCGCAAACAACCAAAGGCTTTAAAGATGTAGTTGTATTTTTTGGTTACACTTAATATTGAGATGCTTGCAATAAGCCATAGTCGGTAGTAATTAGAGTTATTAAGGGTTAGGCACTCTTCCAACTTTAGATCCAGTAGCTGCAAAGCAGCAATGTTAATAATGGCTTTATTAATCCTAAAAAGTGACTGTTCCCACTTTAGATTCAGCAGTCGCAGGGCAGCATTGTTAACTGTTAATAATACCAATAACCTAATACCAGGATTTATTAAGATTTAACATGAATGAATTGATGAAGTTTTTTAAATTAACATTTATATAGCCTGTTTAGTGCAAATAAACATGTAATATATGTAATATATATATATATAT
>QODF01000120.1:317080-330121 GCA_024372805.1 Oostethus manadensis
TATATATATATATATATATTATAGCAATATCAAACAATGTTCCAATATCTGAGGAGAAGGCATTTTGAAAAGGTGGGCTATACACTCAGGAAATAAAGTTCTACAAGATGAGCAATCACATCCTTTATGGTCCGTGAGGTTAGATTTTGGATTTTTTTTTTGTAGGTGCACATCAAGTTCCGCAAGACGCTTTCTGCAGTGAGGAGTGAGTCATGTAGCGTATGCTGATGCCGCAACACAAGAGCATTATCCAGCAGGCCTGTGCAAATTTCAGAATTCCGAATTTGAATTTTTATTGAGTCCAACCCCACAGGATGTTCAATTGAATTTAAATTACAGAAAGCGGATCCGCATTTAATGCAATTCAGAAAAATCTCAGAGAGAATTAGATACTTTTACCATAAATGTTTCTTCCAATGGAAGTATTGCTACCAACATTAAGCAAACTCCTTAATGCTGGAGAGTTTAGCAATGTATCTTTAAGTTCGTGCAGTAATGAACAGTTCCTGTTGACCATTATAATAACAAAGTATGAAAGTCCATACAAGCATATATTGTTTCATGTTGAATTATGTCAGGTCAAGCTTCACTTCCTGCAATTGGAATTGGAATTTTACTTCCTGTTTACAACCGCAATTTAAATTCACATTTAAATTCAAGAATTCAATTGGAATTTAGAGGTCATTTTCAATTCTATTTTGAATTTTGTACAGCCCAGTTATCCAGGTTTCACAGACTGACAGAACAGAAAGCAAGGAAATGCAACAAAATGCGTACCGGGAGAGCAGCCAATTGTATAAGCGTATCCAATGCGAGCCCGGTAGGGGTGTAACGGTACTCTAAAATGTAATTTCGGTTCGGTTCAGTTTCTTGAAGTGCTCGGTTCGGTTAATTTGCGGTACAAAAAGGCAGAAAAAATGACTTCAATTGCTTTAATAAAAAAAAAATGCAAACAATATATATTTTATAAATAAATAAAAGTGACTCGTTTCGATGTTATTTCAAATAACTCATACTCTTTTTGAAATAGAAAAATAATAATTAAAAAAACTCTTGGATTTTAAAAATTGGTATAAAAAATTATAAATGAGGAGGTTCAAACTGTAAACTTGGAAGGCTTAGCAGCAACAGCCTGAGTAGGACAAATGTAACTATTCAAGTTCGGCACGTTTAGTGCAGAAAGCACGGAGTACAGTGCTTGCAGGGACAACATCTCCAGCGGTGGACAAAAAGCCATCGGTGTTGGCACTAAGGAGGAACATTCACTGCCATTTTAAGTGTGCAGACATGTTAGACGTGTTTCCTGCAGCATACCCGATCTCCGAGGAACAATGTTGACACACAACTTTGGATGTATCCGCCCAAAGAGGAGAGCGTAGTGAGATGGGAGGGTCTTCCAGCTCAGCCTCTTGGCTGGCTTTTGCTATGATTGAGCTACTAACCTTCCTCCCCATCAGTCAGTTGAGTCCCACACGTAGAGCCGTGCATGCAGAAGCTCTGGCAGGATCACTCTAGTAATAAATTTAATGAGAAAAATAGCTTCAAGTGTAACCGAAACGGTATGAAAGCGGACCGAACCGAACATGCAAAACCGAACGGTTCAATGCATCCATGTGAGATGTTCCGGCCCTGGTGTCCAGGGTGACCAAGTCAAGTCTGCGCTAATACTAAAAGTCCCCATTGCCTCTTACGACCCCCCCCCCCGGTTTATCTTCCGTTGTCGAGGCCGGTCCTTGTCTTGGGCAGTGTTGCAAAAAAATGCAAGGAACGGAGAAGAAAAGGAGTGTTTGTTCAAATCCCCGGATAATGCAAAACTTGTCTGAAAATTGCTGGCACTTTGTGCTCCTTAACAAATTTAGCCGACAAAACACTGCGCTGTTATTTAAACTCAACAAAGCTTCTGAGACGTCTGAGGTTTAACGGCTTCTGCTTGACAAAGCCGAGGTAAAGGTCAGCCCGGAAAAAAAAAAAAATTAAGAAAGAAAACAGTACCTGAGGTTCGGAACGTTTTCCCACTCTTTCCAAAATGAAAAATAATAATACTCTCTAAGGTCAAAGCCATCCTGAGCCTAATAACGACAAGCAGATGAGCTGCTGTGGCAAAGTGTGAGTTACAAAGCACTGACACTGATGCTAATCATGGCCCATATTACTGTCCATCTGCTGAGCACTTTAATATGCATCAGAAACAATAACTAGCCGAGAGGCTGTCGCAACTATTACACTCTGGCTTCTGGTCACCGGTCGACAATGTTGTCACTGCCTCCATATGGTCTCTCATGAATTCACATTTATGCCACATAGGTCTCATAACCCCCCCAGAGGAAATAATGCAAAGAGGAAATCTGCAGATGAATGAGGCTATGCCCACAATGATGCAGACAATTTCAAAAAGGCGCATTTGACCCACATGAAAATGTCCAAAAAAGAGAAAAGATTTGTCCACTTAAGAACACATTGACTGGCTGTCATGGCAAACCAGAGGCCCGAAAAAGCAACAAGAAAGAAGCCCAGGAAGCATCATTAGTGTTTGTTTTTTTGATTTTGGAAAAGCCTGTGCATGTGCGTCTAATGGTGCACAAAATTAAACCAACACCCAGAGGTCAATAACTTAATGGTGTGTTGTTAAATGAGGTTTGAAGATTATGTCACACATTTTTTGGGACGCAAACCAAAAACCGCATGTCATTTTTTTTTGAAAATCTTCATTCTGCTCGGAGTTTTGCAAAAGCTCAGTGGTTAAGGACAGGTCCTATGTTTGCATGTGGACTAGAGGCCAATACGCATGAGAAAAAAACCCCAGTAATACAGCAATTAATATAAATTCCCCATCAAAAGAAAGATGGAAAACAAAAAAATTTATCACTTAATTTAAAAAGAATCACCAGATGGTTACATTTTTTTAACCCAACATGGCCCGTATTTTAAGCAAAAATCAAGCTCACCAGTCAAAGAGTCAGTTTTCAAACACCAGTTTTCATATGATGCAGTTTTTATTACATTGTGGTCTTTTTACGCTGTCTCTGCCATCATGCAATATTCAGTGTAACAACATTTGTGTTTGTGTTCACATTTTTCGGTGTCTGGAACGGATTATTTTGATTTTTGGTACGTTATGGTTTTGACTGACCCTTTGGAACAGATTAATAACAAAAACCGAGGCACCGCTGGATTGGAACGCGATTAGACCGCACAGTTGGCCACTGATTCATGTTCAGTTTCTCTCGTTGGCTTTCGGCCAATGGCAAATGGTGACTTGCGGCTGGATGGCTACAGTGGGTGATTGTAGTGTGCTTATCTTGGTTAATGGTGGAAAAGGGCATTGTCTCTTTAGTTAGAAAGAAATACAAAGGGATCCCCAAAACACCTTAGAAGCATCAGTGTCCATGAGACCATGGTCAAAACCTGTTATCATGCAGTTCTTACTGAGTGCAATGGACACGGACTGGTGAAATTGGTTTGGCAGATAAGCTGTGTTCTGCCTTGTCCTGGTGATGCAGTTAATCCCCATACAGTAAAAACGGGAGGGGAAGTTTGGAAATGGTAGTTTACAGAATGTGTGGTGTTTATTTATGCCCGAGTGTCGATGTGCTTCTGCCAGCTGTTGCTATTACACCATCATCAGTTATGATTCAACAACTGCAGGGGAAATGAAGCACAGTTAGTGCATAATAGCATACATATCATTTCCAGGGGCTTCTAAAGGGGAGATGGCCATCAATATCAATGCAGGGTAAATGGTTTATATGGATAGTAACGCTGAAACCCATTAATGCATCCGTCTGGTGATGGGATTGACAACTTTTCCCCTCACAAATGGTATTTTGGACAATTCTAGCCTATTTTTTTCATTCCAGCATGACTGTTCCCCAGTGCACAAGGCGTTATGCCAGAATGAGTTGGGTTGACAAGACAACTTGGCTGCGGTAAGACTACTATGAGCGGCAACAGTTAATCAAGGATTAATCCGTTATCCAATTATTAACAGCAGCTTCAGTGGCAGATTACTACCACTGTCCTGCTCCACTGAACGACTGAGCAGATCGTTCCTCCCCAGTTGCGTATTATTCATGTATTTCTTATCTTCTACTTCTTATTTTCTCACATTATCTGTCCTGCCTTGATGGTTTTATTCTGTGATTAAGTGAGTAATAGTGCCGCTCTTTCCACTTTTTTTTTTTTTTTGGTTACATTCTCTGTTTTGACGATCCACCACGTTCTTGCCACCCCGAACACCGCGCAGCAAAGCATCAGCTCAAGTAAGTGGACTGAAGTATGGGGGCTCAAAGTCCATAAACTCCAAAACTTTGCATAGGAACACGCCCACAAGTGATGCTCAGATTGAAGTTACGGACTTCCACCATCTCCTGGTGTAAAGTAGTACCTACATGAGGTTTATTGTACACAGCTAGTATTGTTTATCTGTTTTGTGTAGGTCCTTGGTATATTGTGCTTTTGGCATCCTTCTGCTGCTGTACCATCTAAATTTCCCCGTTGTGGGACAGATAAAGTACAATCTAATCTAATCTAGTGGTAAGATTGTGGGCTAGTCAGACTTTAGAAAAGCCAAGTGGCAAGAGCGTCACCCTCAAATCTCAAATGTCACCGCGACAGCACAGTCTATGATAACAAGAAGGGTCTGCAATTGAGTTGAACTTCTCCGGACTTCCAATGAGAGATTTCTTCCAGCTTGTGTGTGTGTGTGTGTGTGTGTACTAAACTGGATACGTGTCTGCTTGTGCAGTAGCCTTAAGCTATTTTGTTTGCAGGAAAACCTGCTGACGAACTTGATTGGTTCTCAGGGGGAGTTAAGTACACACACAAGTAACACACACACAAGGATTTGCTTTAGGTTGCTGCAATCAAAAGCTCACGCATGAAAAAGCTACAATCGTCACATAGCACCTTCACACACAACAAGTAGGTAACAAAAGTACAAGACAACTCCCAATATGAGTAGAGAACAATAAGCAACTACAAACAACCACTGTGTTGACTGCTTCCCATCATACTTTGCTTTGCTCTGCTGGAAAACAGGAAGTAAACTTGCTAAAATAGATGTGGACTTTATGCTTGACATAGACTCAAACGTAGAAGTAGACTGAAATGTTGCTGTCAATGATCTTTAGATTTGCTAATAGGTTATCCATCCATTTTCCTCCGCTTATCCGGGTCCGGGTCGCGGGGGCAGCAGTTTCAGTAGGGAAGTCCAGACTTCCCGGTCTCCGGCGACCTCTTCCAGCTCCATCGGGAGGACACCGAGGCGTTCCCAGGCCAGCTGTGAGACATAGTCCCTCCAGCGTGTCCTAGGTCTTCCCGGGGGCCTTCTCCGGACTGGGCATGCCCGAAACACCTCACCAGGGAGGCGCCCGGGAGGCATCCGGACTAGATGCCCGAGCCACCTCAACTGGCTCCTCTCCATGTGAAGGAGCAGCGGCTCTACTCTGAGCTCCTCCCGGATGGCCGAGCTCCTCACCCTATCTCTTAGGGTGAGTCCAGCCACCCTACGAAGGAAACTCATTTCCGCCGCTTGTATCCGCGATCTCATTCTGTCGGTCATGACTGATAATACATATTAATAGATTATTCTCCACCGATCCTGGTGTGATGTCTGCCAATTGCTTTTACTGTTAAACAACAAACTATCATATTCTGCTGGAGGTGACGCCTATCTGGTCTCTCTGCCAGTGCACTGCTGGTCCTCCTGGGGCGGAGCCACCTGCACACAATAGAAAATGGAAGCAGATTTCCTGCTTCCCACCAAAGCAAAGTAAAGGATGACGGGAAGCGGTGAACATAGTTGCTGTTCATTTGCATTGCTACCTGTTGCGTGTTAAGTTACTGTGTGATGACTTTAGCTTTTTCTTCCACCACCAGCGATTTCTGATGGCTTGACAAGCCTATTGTTGGTTCCTGCCAAATAAAGAGCTATCTCCTACTCACTGACTCTTTGTGCACCATAATATATATGTTATTATATATTTATTATATATTTGTTATATATTTAAACATTTTTTTTTCTCTCTAAATTTAGTGGGTGTGGTTTATTCCCCGGAAATTAGCTCAAAAGTCAATCTAAAAGTTTCTGGTGGTGATATTTTTGTTGTTCTTACAGATTAGAAAGAACACGCTGACAATTAAACCTCCTGGAAAAAAATCACCACCTCAGTACCTCTGTCAGGAGGCGACAATGTTTATATTCATTCCTGCTATATCCTACGTTTGATTTTCGGCAAGCCAGGACAAAGGACTTAAACAACAGAACAAAAACAATCTCTGAGCATAAGTCTATTTGACTAGCCAAACTAGATACTCAAATCAAACAATCAGACGTCTACTATAAACCCACAAAGCTTTGGAGTCCAAAGCGCTATCATGCATGGCATCAGAATATTGTTAGAATGACAAGTCACTTTTTCTTTATTGACGTGTGTAGGCAGACTCGCCGTCAAAGCAGTAAGACCTCATATAAGCTGCAAAAGCAGGACTGAGAGTTGTGTGATGGCAATAAAAACAAAGATTACTTTATATTTACACCAAACTCATACAGAGCAACAGAAAGAGGTTTTGTCATGAAAATAGTACCGTGGAACCTGGGTTAGCTTCATTTATCTTTTCCAGAAGGTTACACCAAATACATACCCTAAAAACTACCATAATGTCCGGAACATAAGCTGCTTTTGAGATGTGACATATTGAAGTCTTATACTGCAGTCTCAGACACATCTCACGTACGGTTTGATCCCGCTTTTGTTTGGACTGCTTGGACCGCCATCGGTCTACTGTCACCAACAGGTTTCGAAAGGCTGGACTACTGCCTGAAGAACAGTATAGCTGAAGCTAAAAGGCTAATTTGCCTCAACACAAAAGCGAAACCAACCGCTACAACGGTAGAGAGAGAGAGAGAGAGACTGACAAAGTGTGTCACAAAGAAACTATGAAGGTGTTCATTTGTGATGCTGAGGAAGATGAGTTTGGTGGTTTTAGTTCCCCGGAAGAGAAGGAGGATTGGCGATGAATGGTTCTTCTGGTACGCTACTGTTTCACTAGTCATATTACATGCACTGTTTGGAAGAAAACGTTCATTTACTCTTCTCAGGGCATTCAACTAGACTGTTCAGGTTGTCATAGAAGACGTTTCGCCTCTCATCCGAGCAGGCTTCATCAGTTCATGCTCAAAGACTAGGTGGGACACACACCAGTCAGACTAGATAGGACAGCTCTGGTCTAGTCTCAGACTAGAGCTGTTGTAGAACTCTAGTCTAGTCTCTTCATCATTTTCAGTCGTCATTTATAAGCATTTAGAATTGTCTTTACGCGTGTGGCGTATGGCTCACTGGCCTGGGTCTATTATAACAGAAAGAGGTTTCTAACCTTACCTCACATATTGTACCATCTATTTTCCTACCACTACTCTCTACTCATTTATTTCTGATCTTAGGGTTTAAATCACAATCATGATATTTATCGTGTGAACCTGAGAGGCGGCTAAAACGATGGCAATCCATCTCCATAAGCACTGACCAAGGTGAGGGCTGGGATCTCCTCGGCGTTATTTGCAGAGAACACAAATGTGTGAATGACTTCGAGCTTTCTCGTAAGACTTAAGGCTCTTTACCGTTCATACACATTGTAAGAGTCACTGCACGGCCTCTCGTCTACATCTGACCATGGAGAGTTGTGGATAATGCACATTACTGAAAGGCTCCTCAAGGGTACTTGTCAAGGCTTGATGTGTGTTACTCACACACCCATTCGCTGAGCCTGTTTTCCAACCAGTCAGGGGACTGGAACCACTGCCCCTCCACATCCAAACCTGTTTCTATTGCTTCTGGGTTTCACACATTATTCCCCTTGACTTTTTTCCCCCATTGGGACAGCATTCTAACAATTAGGCTGGCAGTCCAGATGTATTTGATGTCTCCAGACCACACCATTTCCTAGCCCCCATGAGCCATGAATCTTAATCTGGTACCCAAACTGCTTCCATCTATTATGTTGGCTGCTACTGCTAACTCTTACCCTGGCTCCCATTTTTCCCCATTAAAAAACGTATTTTTCCCCCCTCTTCACTGCGACACAATTGCTTCACCCGCTTACACGAAAATGTATTCTCAGCAGGCTCGTGGTCCCGCTGCTTCCCGCTGACAAAAGCCATGAACGGTTGCATGGAAGCCGTCTTGCATTGATAATACAGTAATCTCTCGCCACCTTTTGCTTCAAATTGGAAATAATTTTTAAAATTATATGAATTAATAAATCATTCCTGGTTTGTAGCTGAATACAGCCAATTAGCCTATTATAAGCACATTTGTTTTTGTCAAAATTGATCATTTTCAAGCCTAAAAATGGCTAAATGAACTAAAATACAAATATAAGGTAATCAGCAGACGCATTCAAAGACACGCTGGGTGCGAGGTGTCAGTAATGTTACATTGATGTGACCCAAGGAACTACTCGACAGAACAGGAAGTAAAAAAAGAAAATCACTTTAGGAGTTTGTTATGTCTTAATCATGTCAGCGTTGTCTTATTTTATTTTATTTTGTCTACTATGTCGGGTAATCAGAGTGCACAGGTGACTATATTGGTGCTGGGGCTCTAATAATGTAAAACAAGAAGGTATTGAAAAGGGAACCATGTTTTCTGTGCTGTGCTGGTTTACTAGTCATTGTCTTGTAGAAACAGCCATTTCAAGGGCATGTCCTCTTCAGCATAAGGACATGACCTCTTCAAGTATTTTGACATATGCAAACTGATCCATGATCCCTGCTATGGGATAAATAGACCCAACAGCATAGTAAGAGAGACATGCCCATATCATGATGCTTCACTGTATTCACTGTGTACTGTGGCTTGAATCCAATGGTTGGGGGTCGTCTGCAGCCCTTGGAACCAAAAACAACAAAACAAAAACAATTTTACTCTATCAGTCCACCAAATATTCCTCCATTTCTCTTTAGGCCACTTGATGTGTTCTTGCAAATTGTAACCTCTTCTGGACATGCTTTTTTTTGACAGAGGGACTTTGCGGGGGATTCTTGTAAATAGATTAGCTTCACACAGACAGCTTCAAACTGTCACAGTACTTACAGGTTACTCCAGACTGTCTTTGATCATCCTGGAGACGATTGTTGGCTGAGCCTTTGCCCTTCTGGTTATTCTTCCATCCATCAAGCATTGCATTTAATGTGTGAAGTGTACACACTGAATTTGGTTACAATTTTAACTTTTTGCTTCAACATGCAAAATCCACGCAGAGATGTTCCACAGAGAACCAAACCCTGGTCTTCCAGAGAACCTGACCGTGTTACAAACAGATTAACCACTCGACCACCGTGGAACCAATGTATTTAAAATGGGAGATCCTTTTTATTTGCTGGTATGCAGTATTGCCCGTCTGCAGACTGTTCCTGAATCTCCCTTTTTCTGGGAAACCTCAAAGGCTTGGTTTGCTGTCGCGCGCTGTCTGATTGGTGTCCTTCTCTCACTGGAGCTTACGTGTACTGTGTAGCATCTAATCTCTGGCAAGCAAATCTAGAGTGCTTTGCCTGGACTCCATTGCCTCGCTGGTCTTTGTTTCTTTCTCTCCCTAGCGTGTGTATGTTTGTGGTTGTCACGTGTGAGGCTTGTCTGCTGCCTTGGGCTCCCTCTGAACTGCTCATCAACCCATCTACTCACATGTTGCCATCTTTATCTTAATTCTCCATTTGGTAGGTTTTATTACTTTAGAATATATTTTGGTTAGCGTCATTCATCCTAACCGGATAAATTTTTCCCATAAGGAATACACTAAATCCAGGTGTGTAAACAACTGGATTTAAACCCTGAGGCTAATCTAGAGGTAAATTGTAATCTCCTTCACTTCAGAACTACTATTTATTGTTTAAATACTGTGCCGCTACTAGTGAACTCACAATGAGATTATCTACCCATTTGGTATCGCTGGAGGTCGGTATATATAGCAGTATAGCAATACAACAGTCTGACTCACAATGTCAAAACTTACCAATGACACTAAACTCATCACACAGCAACTTAACACTGAAAAGACATAACCGGGAAATATGATTTTATATAGTTTTTTGGGTTTTTTTCATATGATATTCATATTTTATCAGGTCTACGTTTTAGGTGTCAAGTTGCTGTGGGATAAATTTAATGTTTGCAAGATGACACTGTGAGTCAGACTGAGTAGTGATTTCCTGCAATATCCCAAGCTCGTTTTATCATAACTCATGGTTACCACCTGTCAAATAAAGAGCTGCCTGGTTCTCACAAAGCGATTTTATGAAGTGGTCAAGTGTGCCATACAGTATACACCAGTGTGGCTTATATACAAACAACAATTTTTCCTCTGGATTTAGTGGGTGTGGCCTATACATCAGAATTTACGGTAAAGTAAATAGAACTAATATGTTCAAAAAAGCAAAATAAGTTAACAGAAAACCTGTTTTTATAGCTTTACACTGCACTTTGCATGTAGACAACAATTGGAAATGTATATAATGTATACAAATTAAAGGTATAAATGAAGATTTTATGTCACGTTTTACCGTGATTGAAGACATGGTTGTTGACAAAGATGGCAATGTGGCACCTTACATGTTTTGCTATAAGATCTTTCTTGGATTATGTTGTGTTTCTCACCTTCTTTATACAAATTGCTGCACTTACAACTTTCTTTGGCCTTTACACTTGTATTACCCAACATACTGTAGTAGACGTAATAAAAAATAAGACATTTAAGACATAAATAAGACTCGTGCTCATGTGTGTTTCTGTAAATGTGGTTTGAATGTGTCTTCTGGATACCTTACATTTGTATTTTCCTTCCTTTACTTATTTTTATATTTGAGAATGCTTAATTGTCACACAAATATGTCAAATATATTCGATTTTTTTATTTTTTTTTTGTTTACTACTAGGTGTATTTAACCACGAAACGGCATGATTTCGATTTACTGCTGACCAGTCCAGGGTGTAGCCTGCCTCTCGCCCAAAGTCAGCTGGGGTAGGCTCCAGCAACCCCCGCGACCCTAATGAGGATATGCAGCATAGAAAATGGATGGCTGACATGATTTATTATTTAAAGTATTTTTGAGAACCAGTGATACAGTGAAACCGCAAAATTCAAAGGGCTAAGTGGGGGGATGTGGGAAGTGGTGAGATAATGTACACTATTTACTTTTTCGTTTGATTGCAAAATTTTGATCTGACTGACAACTCATAACTCATTAAAATGCACTCATTATTAAAATGATCCCTTCCTAAAATTCCAGTTTATACTTGTGACATTCACACAATACATATATTCACACATATTAGACGCACTTAAATTCCAGAAGTAACAAGGAGGTCTTATTCCACTAATGTACTTGTCCGTCCTCTTGCAGCCTGCCACATTATGACATAATTTGCCACACGAGCGACGACGTGTTGCATTCCAAAGCTGTGCACAGAGGTCTCTGCTTGATAAGGCAATTTATTCCATTAACCTGCTGGAACACACTGCCAGGTTAAATGTTTAGATCAAGATGACAGCAGGACACAGCTGGAGACATTTGATTGTCTAACCGCATTACCTCGTCCATTCTTATCTCTTTTGTCTAAACAGTCTATAATGAGTTTTACAACATTTACATTGTCTTTTGGTATTTGGAATTGGACTTTGACAAGAATATCTATTTAAATGACATCTCGAGACCAAGCAAAGGCTGTGCCCTGTTAGTACAATAAATGGCACCGATGGTCCATTTCAAGGAAATTCACATAGAAGCTTTCCTTACGGGAGGGCAGCTGTATTGAGGCAGGAGTGTTGCAATATATTGCCTCTTTGATTGCTCTATAAAATTGCCAAAATAATACAAACAGCTCTCACGACAATGCAGTACAGCTCTGTCAATCAAAAGTGACACATAAGTTTGGGTGTGCTCCGCCTCTCGCCCAAAGTCAGCTGGGATAGGCTCCGGCCGTGCTGATTGCTCTAGGATTGCAAGGGAAGTTCAGCTTCCCCTGAAATGTCTCAAAAAAGTGGTGAAATATGTACTGCTGTGTGTACAATTCATTGACTCTGCGAAACTGGACGGTCATGCTGGGCTGTGTCCCGCCCATAGGACGCTGAGCGTCTATGGGGCGGTGGGCTGGCCCGGACACTCGGCTTCTGCATGATGTGTGGACGATCTGTCTGGCGGAATCACTTTTTGATTGACAGTGAAATGAGTGAATCAGCAATCTTGAAGCATTTACCACGTTTTTCATTTCGTTTTGAACCGATCCGGGGAATCCACCAATACCCGGGGACTTTGTCTTTGTTAAAAAGACTAGGGACCCAGTGCAGCGTTTAAATTATTTAAATATTGAGCAGAAATTGACAAAGAAATAGGCATTTTGTTTGTTTGTTTCAAAGCCCTGGAAGACCACAACAAGACCTAAGTTATTTGTATCTACTGGCGCCGTGATTCGAATTGTCACAGTGTATGATGACTTGTAGAGTGAGAAGGTACCAAAGCACTGTCTGTATTTTTTTATTGTCATTTATACAGAGGTACCTTGGCATACAAGTGTCCCAAATAATGAGTGTTTTTTTATTTATTTTATATGCAAACTGTCTCTTGGTTTATTTATTTTTTGCTTTGAACTGCAAGCTAAATTTTGGGTAAGAGCTGCTACTTAACGGTAGGCATATCTGAGGACAGCTATTTGGGGGCTTATGTCAACGTGACCATGGCTGAAGCAGTGCACTAGCTAGTCATCAACACATCAGTAAAACATACATATACGTTGTAGCGATCTAATTTATCGGATTTGTGTTTTGTAGACTTATGGCAGGAACAACAGGAATACAGCCTGAACTTGTTTTTCAGAGAGGTTGTGTACCAAACAAATATGAATATTAGCAATCAATAAGGTCGTCAAATCTTACAATTAGGCCTGGTATGGTATCAGCATTTAGGAACAAATATGAGGTGAATGAAAAAGGGTAAAATTACAGTATAGTAGTTAGAAGGTGCGTTCAAGGACCATCAAAGTGAAACAAGAC
>QODF01000120.1:330607-373440 GCA_024372805.1 Oostethus manadensis
ATATTGTTGGTTGTCGGGAAGAGATTATTGGATTCACAATATTTCTGATTGGAAAAATTAGTTTGGTTTTCGTATGTTTCGGTTTTCATTCCAAGGTACCGCTGTATAATCACATACATATTCACTCCCTTCACTCCAATCACGTCAGACAATACCCTACACTGCATGCATTTATGCCATTGTGCCATTTTAATTACCTATGAGACAACTGAAACCCATGCAAGAAAAGGATAAGTGGATTCATTCTAGAAAGTCACTCGCGCATGGACAGTGGTACAGCTAGTGAGTAAATCTTGGGTCCAACTCCTCTATACTCTTGCACTCTGACTACGTATTGTCTAATTGTTTTAACCACCCCACTGGGAGTGGTTGGCCAAAAGGAGCTTAGTATTAATTTCCCCCCAGCCAAGGGATTATATGCTCTCCTGTGGCAGCGCTGCGGTGACTTACAAGGCTTACTGAACATTAGCATGCAATTATCTTTGATGGCGTAACTTTGCGTCTGGCTGTCAAGACCCAATGATTCTCTGTTTGGGGCTTTTTTGAAGACCTGGCATCTACTGTATGTCAGGGTGCAAGGAATGCAGACAGAATGAAAATGCCATCAGGTCCAAATGGATTCCCAATAAAGATGGTGGCAGACTACAAAACATTTAAAATCTTGATTGATTTTGGAATGCTTCGGCATCGTTCATCATACATTGCCATGGATTGCAAAGATTGTTTTGCCTCATTGTTGTGGATAAGCTCCAAGGAAATGACGACTATGTTCACCGCTGCAATTTTGCTGGCCGTGTCGGAGCTGAAAATAATTTTCAAGACAGCCAACACGTAAAATCACTGAGACTTCATATTTTCCGCGCACTAGCTCTGATTCGGAACTGTAAGGGAAGGCTTATATTGACTACTTCACAGTTCTAAGAGAATTAATTGAAAGGAAAGGTGTACAAAACTGTGGTGAGACCAGCGATGTTGTTTGGTTTAGAGACAGTGCCGCTAAGGAAAAGACAGGAGGCAGAGCTGGAAGTAGCAGAGATGAAGATGCTGAGGTTCTCTTTGGGTGTGACCAGGATGGACAGGATCAGGAATGAGCACATCAGAGGGACAGCACAGGTTTTGGAGATTAAGTCGGAGAGGCCAGATTGAGATGGTTGGGACATGTCCAGAGGAGAGATAGTGAATATGTTGGTAGAAGGATTTTGAGTTTTGAATTGCCAGGCAGGAGGCCTAGAGGAAGACCAAAGAGGAGGTTTATGGATGTAGTGAAAGAGGACATGAAGGTAGTTGACACAAGAGAAGAGGATACAGAAGACAGAGTTAGATGGAGGCAATTGATTCGCTGTGGCGACCCATGAAGGGATAAGCCCAAAGGAAAAGAAGAAGACAGTTCTAAGAGAATATAAAATGAAAATATATTGATTCTTACAGAATAACCACATGAATGGCATCATTGCCGATGATTTTATATTTCTCATTTCACCATCTTTAACCAAATGAAGGGCCCTATTATTAGTGACTCTAACTTGCCCCCTCCCAAACTAGACTTTGACAAAACTTGGAAAGTCCTCTCTCACAGGGCGTGAATGAAAGCTGGCGGCGATAGTTTAGTTCAGCAGAGCATACTAGTGTGGCTGTGTGTGTGCTACCCATGCTGGATAAGCGTTTTACTGCTTTAATGTACGCTGCAGTTTCACAAAGCCTGCTGGTTCTGAGTTACAAAGACGAGAGGCGTGTTTATCCTTGCACCCGGCTCCACTTAGAGGTCAGACACATTTGCACATTTGGGGGATTTTGTAGCAATGTATGCAGAGGTTGACGTCCCATTAAAAAGTTAGCCAGGCTACATCCATTTCTCAATTACTAAACAAATAAGTCAATGATGTATTGCATCAATACGTGTAACGATTTTTGCATTCAATTATTGGACATTTTATTCACTAACCCAAAAAGCACACACTCTATGCTGGTAAACTAAGTGTAAAAGGTATCAAAATGCAATTCCAAAATGTATTAAAATGGAAGAAAACAGAAAAAAAAAAATCAAACAGGTTTATAGGGCCCTACAAAAATGCTGTCGTTGGCTCCTTTGTGTGTTCTTTTTTCGGCGTGATCAATGGGAAAAGCAGAGATTTAACGAGTGTAACACCGGGACGGTAGGAATGTAGATCGACTGGTAAATTAAAAGCTTTGTCTTTCGGCTCACCTCCCTCTTCACCAAAACGGACCGATGCAGAGTCCGCATCACTGCCGAAGCTGCACCAATCCGTCTGTCTATCTTGCGTTCCATCCTTCCCTCACTCGTGAACCAGACCCGGAGATACTCAAGCTCCTCCACTTGGGGCAGGATCTCATCCCCAACCCGGAGATGGCACTCCACCCTTCTCTGGATGAGGACCATGGACTTGGAGGTGCTGATTCTCATCCCAGCCGCTTCACACTCAGCTGCGAACCGATCCAGTGAGAGTTGAAGGTCTCGGCTCGATGAAGCCAACAGGACCACATGATCCGCAAAAAGCAGAGACTTAATCCTGCAGCCACCAAACCGGAACTCCTCGACGCCCTGGCCACACCTAGATATTCTGTCCATAAAAGTAATGAACAAAATCGGTGATAAAGGGCAGCCCTGGCGGATTCCAACCCTCACTGGAAACGTGTCCGACTCATTGCCAACAATGCGAAACGAACTCTGACACCGGTCATACAGGGAACGAACCGCCCGGATTAGGTGGTCCGACACCCCTTATTCCCGAAGCATTTCCCACAGTACCCCCCGAAGGACACGGTCGAATGTCTTCTCCGAGTCCACAAAACACATATGGACTGGTTGGGCAAACTCCCACGCAACCTCAAGGACCCTGCAGAGAGTATAGAGTTGGTCCCCAGTTCCACGACCAGGACAAAAACCACACTGGACAACCCGTTTTACTGTTTATAACTTCCGTGTTCCAGTTTAACAACCACTGAGACAATCCATTATCTCCTTCATCGACAGTCAATAGCAGGCCAATAGCAAGACGGGGTAGAGGAATGATGAGAGAAGAGATGTTGTCAAATGTGATTCTCTCCTAATGTCTTGCTAACCTGAGGCCTTGTTCTGGGTTTTAATGGCCCAGATGGGCACAAGTGAGCCAACGTGATATAGGGCATGCTGTTTTAACCGATCAGACTCCAGCTGAAGTCATGCAGCAACAGCACTTGGACAAACTACGACCACTACAACATACAACGCTTAAATAAATGGTAAAATAAATTTCACTTGTATGGCGCTGTACTGACCGAAAGGACAAGATGGCGGGTACAAGCGGCCGAAATGAGTTTTCTCCGCAGGGTGGCTGGGCTCTCCCTTAGAGATAGGGTGAGAAGCACTGTCATCCGGGAGAGACTCGGAGTAGAACCGCTGCTCCTCCGCATTGAGAGGAGACAGATGAGGTGGCTCGGGCATCTGGTTAGGATGCCTCCCTGACGCCTCCCTGGGGAGGTGGTTAGGGCACGTCCAATCGGTAGGAGAGACGTTGGCGAGACTATGTCTCTCAGCTGGCCTGGGAACGCCTCAGGATCCGCTGGGAGGAGCTGGACGAAGTGGTCGGGGAGAGGGAAGTTTGGGTTTCCCTGATAAGCTGCCCCCACGACCCGACCTCGGATAAGCGGAAGAAAATGGATGGATGGATGGACTGTATGGCGCTCAGCGGCGCCGCCAAGAATTCTAGGTCCCATTTAAAAAAAAAATCACCTTGGGCCCCAGCTGTTGTCACCACATCTCTAGGGCCCAAACAAGAGCTTTAACTTTAACATAAATGTGTCAGACCACCATTTCAGTGTCAGTCAATATGAATATTTAACTGTTACTACCAATACAAAAGATTGTTGTAATTGTTTTTTGACTGTATAAAAAAAATCACAAACAAATCGCAAAATTGTTTAACTATTTACTATAAATAAACAGAAAACATACGCACTACTTTTACATGTCTTACGTCACCTAATCAACAGCATTACACGCTATCTGAAGTAGGTCAGACACCTGCCAGTGCTATCTGGTGGAATAATAATCACAGTACCACTAATACTCTATAACTCCATGCAGCAATGTTGCTAAGAAGTGCATGTGAATGTTAAAATGCCGACACGGATCTGAAACGTCGATGGAAAACTATTCACCGACTGATGACAACCACCCCAGCCGTGACTTGGGATTGAACCAGCGACCGCAGACTTGATTTGTGTTGAATTTCTCCTCAGCATTTAGGCAAAAAGTTTTCAAACGAGGCAGTCAAAGGTCTGTCACGCGGCCGCAGTTCACCGTCTCATCAGATTGACCCGCCGTACACGTACACCAACCTCTCACACTTCACGCCAATTGATTCTTTAAAGAACATGATGAATGTCAAAAAAATAATTGGGTTCAGCGATCATGCTGAGGTATGTCTTCAACACTGTTCACTGCATTGTTGTATTCATTTCTCCTAATTCACTACACCGATCTGCTGGATTTCTGCAGAGCACTCAGAACAGATGGATTAGAAGGCTGAATTGTAATGCATATGGGGTTGCTACAGTAGTGACTGACATACACACGCGCACCATAATCAATCACTGGTTATACGTATGATTGACATGGAGACCGCCCAATGAGCGCATTCCAAGTCACTTAAGACCTGGTCTTTCACAATAAAATCGGAAGGACAGAACCTTAGGACACTGCACAACTGAAGAAAAATGATCTAAGGAAAGACTAATTAGCTCGACCAGACACATTTTCCAAAAGTGGAAAGGACATCGGCAGCTAATCGTGGTTAAAATTAATAATAATAATATTATGTTGATAGACCTTCTATATCAGGACATTTCTGATGACACATAGTGTGTAGAATGAGCAGAACATGGCCTGGCAGAGTGTGCAAGACAAACGCCGACATGCACTGATGCAAGACAAAGAGCTTGTTGAGCAATCGCGGCTCCACGGCACGTACAAGTTATGCTTCCTGACACATAATTTGATTTTAATGAACAACAAGTCACAATGAATAAGGCTCAAAAAGCCTGTTTCCATCAGCGTCCATCTGCAGAGCATGGCTAATAATGAAGTGCTTTGCAAATAGCACCTGGGCAGGGAGAGAGGGATGAGTGCAGTTAGTCACTTACATGCACACAACCTCCTCACCAAACTGTGTCTGTGCATGAAATCAGTGACTTAGTTCATTCATATGCAACGTTTTGCTATTAAAAAGCTAGCAGATTATAGCCTCCATTTAAAAAAAAAAAAAAAAAAAGGTCTTCTGTTCATGCATGTAAACATATGAAGCAGGAAGCACACTTTGATATAACCGATTTGATTTTCAGTTCATGTTCGGCTTATGCACACACAGACAACTGTGATTTCCCCATACAGTAGAATATTTCCTTTTTTTTCCCCTGAAAATAGTATTTTTTTTCCTGCAGAAAACACATCTCATTCACTGTACGCCATGATGTGCTTTGTTAGAAAAAAAAAAAAACACTGTTAAAAAAGGCCACAATTTCACAGGTTTATGTCTTCAAGCGTCACTGATTCACCTTGGCCATGACTCATCTGTTCTGTCAGAAGAGCACGTCAACATCAAGGTAGCAGGAGAATTCGGTGGGATAAGAGCGAGTTGTGTGTTCAAAAGAAATTTTCATGGAGGTATCAATGCATCGCCCTTTACTGGTAGGCATAGAAATGTACGTCCCGTTAGAGCGGCCAATGAAGCTAACATGCATGTTTTTGGAATGTGGGAGGAAAGCGGAGTACCCGGAGAAAACCCACGCACGCACGGGGAGAACATGCAAACTCCACACAGAGATGCCCAACGGAGATTCCAACCCTGAACCTCCTGACTGTGAGGCCAACATGACACCCACTCATCCACTGTGTGGCCCCTCGGGTAGTTATCCCTAGGCTAGTCTGACTAGCTGTCCTACCAAGTCTGCTACGGCTGCTCAGCTGAAAGGCAAAACGTGATCAGTCCAGCTGTGGCCGATTCAGCACCCCGAGAAGACTCTGACCTGTATCTTCAGACTTGACTTGAATAAACCCAGGCAAACTCCAATAAGTGCAAGCATACTCCGATATTTCTCACACCAAGGACAAACAGATGTGCCATCGTGGTTTTCAGGGTGCTCGCATTTAGGATGAACCGAGCTGTATATTTTACAAGGACGATGCGGGGCAGGAGAGGCTTCTCCAACAGAAGCGCTGCCGTGTCGCCACCGGTGTGGTGCTTGATTATGTGGCCGTTCAGAGCAAAGCTGTCATGTTGCTCACCCATTTAGATCGCATCTCCTCAGGGGGAAACACTTGTTCGTGAGGCTGCTGCATACAGTCACGGCATGGCAACCTGGATCTCGTCAAACAGAAAGGGTGGGGTGGGAGGAGTTTGAAGGATGGGTGTTTGTTTCATTACCCCCCCGTCCTTGTCCTTGTGTGTGCCGATGCATATCTTTGTTGCGGGTTCGACTCCAATGCGGCTGTCAGAGTGTAAATGATGAAAAATTAATAAAACCAACTCATAGTGCACTCATTTCTACCCTTCCTGCAAAGCAAGTGTCACTCTGGGGACGCTGTAGTGACGTGCGTGTACATGCAACTAAAAAGTACTGACCTCTCTTTCCACATGCCACCAGAACCAATCATCAAGGAATTAGGTAAATTAGGGGCCGGCAAGGGTGTTTAGAGAGGCTGAGGGATGGATATGTGAAAAGGACCGTAATGAAGTCAATGGTGCACGAGTAATGCCCCATCACCGGCACACATTCCTCACACTTGCCACCCTGCTGCATCACCTCTGGGCGTCGGGGCAGAAGATATTAAAAAACTGTGGCACATCCTTTTCAAGGACGATTAGACATTTCTCGCCCTTGGTCTTGTTATTTAAAGATCGCCTCCCGGTCTGCCGAGAGCTCAGGAGCAACGTTTTGGGGACCAGCGCTTATTTAGTTGGTGATGTCTGGCATTTTCCTGTGTTTCCACCACAAACAGACATGCTGTCCTGCCGTCACGCGCGAGCTTTGAAGTTGCATAAAAGCCTGTGAGATGGCAGCAGTCCTTGACAACCATATGCTAACTGATGAGGATTCCCAATGAGAAAGGCCGGAAATGTGACAAATCTGTTTTTGGTTTTTCACGTGGCAAGATTTCTGTGAGATACACACGCGGTTTGCCAGTGTGAAGCATTCTCTCCTGTTTTCACTTAGGGTGTTTTCCCGCCAGAACCGGACATGTTCCTTTCGTCCTTGAATGGTGATTTGTTCTGTAAAGTTTTCAAACAGGCTCCAAACCATCATCTTGGCTTTGAGTCAACCCCACTGGCAAATTAATGGTTAAGACTAAGACTCTAAACCTGGGGTGTCAAACTCGTCCCATGGAGCGCCGAGACCCTGCAGGTAGTCTTTCCAGCCGGTCACTAAAGCAGGTGATTTTACTGACCACACACCTCCTTCAATTTGAGGCAAGGAGCTCATCAATTAAAGCACCTGCTGGAGAAGCAGGTTGGGAAGAAAACCTGCAGTACCCTCGTACTCGTACCTGCAAAACCTCGGCCCTCCGTGGCACCAGTTCAGCACATATGCTAAACTATGGTGACCATATTTTAAACGGCAAAAGACATTCGCCGTTAATTAATAGGTGGATAACGAAATTCCAAAAGAACGTTCAAAAACCGGTAAAAAATGGCTTCCAAAAATAGCACGAGAAAAGGTCAAATGCTTGTTACGTTTTGGAATGTAACCAATATTTTGGGGGGAAATGTGCCCTCTCAAGTTGCAAGAGTTTGAGAATTTAAACCACTGTTTTTTATGACGTCCCCAGATTTACAGGACTTCAACTGATTTCAAGTGTCAGAGGATTAACACTGTGCATGTTTTGTATTTCCACCGGCTTGTCCAAAAAGGTGTGCAGTGTGATGGTCTGCGGCTGTTTTGCTGCATCAGAACCTGTAAGACTTGCTGTAATAAACGGATTGCTGAATTATGCTGTCTACCAAAGATTCGTGAAGGAGAATGTCTTTGTGACTTCAAGATGAAACAAACTTGGGTTCTGCAGCAGGACGATGATCCAAAACATAACAAGCCTCTGACTGGCTGAAGAAAACAAAATGAAGACTTTGAAGTAGCCTCATCCAAGTCCTAACCTGAATCCTATTGAGATGCTACGGCATAACCTTAAAAAGCTGCGCCATGCTGGAAAACCGTCCAATGCGGCTTAATTACAACAATTCTGCAAAAACGAGTGGGTCAAAATTCTTCCACAGCATTGTAAGAGACTCATTGCGAGTCATCACGACGCAGTCGTTGCTGCTAAGCGTGGCCCAACCAATTATTAGATCTAGAGGGCAATCCGTTTTCACTGTAGGTTTGAATTTTTTAGAATGTTTTGGATATTTAAATTTGTTTGACGATCTGAAACATTTAACTGCAAAAAATAAATACTTGGATCAGGAAAGAACACTTTTTCGCACCACTCTACTGGCAACCGTCACCATTTGCACAGCGAATTATGCATGCAACCAGCTACAGCATTGCTTTTTAACTGAAGAAACTCAAGTACTGTTATCTGTTGAACCAGTAGACCAGCGTAAATTGTGTGGGGTTTTTTTGTTTGTTTGGAGGCACCGCCCACATTCCAAAAAAAGCCTCCTTTAAGTTCATGAAAGTTGTGCGTACCGAGTGATATGCAGTGCAAAATTAGGTACAATACATTATAACTAACTGGGTTTATTCCCAACCAAATGTCAATACCACCTTGCAAACTAATTAGCCTGACTGTTTTGTATGTAAAGTTTAAATTGCAGCACACTGGTGGTGGTCTGAAATGATGCCAAATGATGCCAATTAGAATTGATGTGTTGGACAACTGTGCTAGAGTATTGGAATTATCAGGTTGAGTCAACATGTTCATGAATGTATTCATATTAAAACGACTAATCAGTCAACAAGGTATTCCACTTTTTCAGCTTCATGTGATGTAAAAATATATTTTGATAATAATAGTGAAGTGTATTTAAGGGTATAAGTTCCAACCCAAAAGCTACTTAATAAACACCGTATAGGCCATGGGTGGTGGTCTTGATGGTCTACTGACTGATAATTCAGGTGAGAAAAAATATCATGCATTTTCTCTGTCGGTTGTTTCTTGTATACAGCGTATCTCATTTTGACATTGTGATATCGGTATTGGGTGCAGCCGTAGGCTGATTTTGTACAAGCAGTCATGTGAAGCTTGCAAAGGGCACATGCGGGGGCTGTATTGAAGTCAACAATTGTTAACAATCTTGCAGAGATCAGAGGATGAATGCCTCAGTGACTGCCTGGTCTCTGCAACCTGACACGATGACGCTCCTTGTCCATCCATTTGTCCTACTCAAAGTTCAAAGGGGAAAAACATATACAAGTGCCCTCCATAATTATTGGCACCCCCGGTTAAGATGTGTCAAAAGCCTTGAAATAAATTCATTTTTTATTGCAGAATCATACTGTCACACGGAAAATTAGAGAAAAATGTAACCTTCAACTCGTGTTAATTTAAAAAAAAAATAAAACATCAGTGACTACGAAAAAAATATTTTTCGTAAAATCACCTGCCCCACTAGTATTGCCAGCCCTAACAAATCCTAGGAAATAAATGTAACGTAATGTTCATACTTTTGTCATTTCCACAGTAGTTTGATCAAAGTACCTAGAAACATTTAATTAGTAATGCAGTTAATGCAGTTAATGCATTTAATTAGTAATGGTGCGACACAGACGCCATTTATTTTATCCACGCTTCAGCATGGGAGAGAAAAAGCAACACACCATTCAAATAAGGCAGATGTGAGTTGACCTTCACAAGTCAGGCAACGGCTGCAAGAAAACCATTAACAGGTTTAAAACAACTGGAACACTGGTAAACAAACCTGGGTGAGGATGCCTGTTTATTTTGCCAACACGCACAGTCAGGAGGATGGTAAGAGAAAAACATTTCCAAAGCTCACTGTCGATGACTTGCAACAAACGTTAGCACCTTGTGGTTACAAAATATCCAAAACAGGGAACTATGTACATGCCAAAAAGCTGTTTGGAATGCATGCACAAAAAAAAAAAACTTTTCTCACTCTAATCATGAATGTAAACCTCTGGAGGCCTTTGCGGTTCTGAAACTTCAACTGGGACCGTGTGCATTGGTCAGATGAGACCTATATAAAGCATGTTGGCAAAAAACACTCAAAGTGGATCTGGTGTAACACAAAAGATGAGTATGTAGAAAAGCACTCATGCACACTGTGAAGTATGGGGGAGGATCGGTGATGCTGTTTCACTTCCAAAGGCCCTTAAGGGAACCTTATTAGGGTGCATGGCTTTGAAATACCAGGACATTTTGTAGCAAAATCTGTTAGCCTCTGCCCAAAAACTGAGGATGAGCCGTCGTCTTTCGGCAAGATAATGACCCTAAACATGTGGCCACATCTACACAGAAATTGTTCACTAGACACAGAATGGAGCTCCTCCCAAGGCCATCTCAGGCCCTGTGCACACGTAGGCCGCTATCTCGTAAAACAAAGTTAATTTTCCACTATTTGGCCTGTCATCCACACAAGCCCGCTTTTAATTGCTAGAAATAAACTTTTGCACATTTTGATCTTAATGAGGTTTTAAGTAAAGCTACAATATGCAAAAGCAAGAAGGGGGAGTGTGATAAAAAATTATTATTAATTACAGTGCAAAATGCCAGCTTGAAGATATTTTGATTTATGGGTATTGACCAATTCAACAAAAGAAAAATAAAACCTTGTAAATAAGTATGCAAAGTATTCTAATATGTTTGGTTTTCCAAAGGATTGGATCTGGGGTAACTATCTAGGTCCTAAACGCCCTGAGCTAAATGTTTCAAGAGACCCCTTAGGCTCTAAATGTGGTTATTTTGTTCCCCAAACGTGGTTGTTTTAAAGTGCTTGAGGTCCGTACACGCGTGTTTTCATGGCATGTTTTTGACATGATGTAAATGAACAAAACTGTGACATTAACAACATTTCCCTTGCAACGATAGCCCACAGCACCAGACTAACTTGGCTGTCTTTGACTCATGGATGATCAACATCAGAATTGGCAGCCTAAAACCCTGACCGGAGCATCCCTAGCACCAAAAAAACCGACAAAGGTTTTTATTCCTTAGCGGGACATCTAAAGTGACCTTAATCACATCATATCACCAGACTGCCAGAACAACTTCCATGTAAAAAAAACAGTAGAAGAAAGTAATGTTGCCCTTCTGCTTGGGTCCGAAATCAAAGCGGCATTGTTGATGGCGATCACTACAGAGACTACTTTCTTCTGTCGTCTGCCTTTTAATTAGCCAAATTAGCCTTCAGGAACCAGGCGAAGCAACACTGCATGCAGAAGAAGGTTTGGATTGTGGGGCACCTCCTGTAAAGCCGCCTTCTGTCGCACTTCATCTTCAGGTTTTACAAGGTTCCCTGGACAAACTTGCAAACTGTTCGGTCAACTAAATATATATATATATATACAAACGTTGAGGTTATGAGAATGAAAGAAGGTAACAATGAATGAGTCAGGCTCCCTATGGCATCGCTGCTTGTGCCCTCTCCCTGCCCTTTTCGCCATCTAATTAGATGGGTCTGCACCCTCACAGTTCCTGCACTGCCCTCACTTTTCTTTGTGCAGCACCAATGTTTCATTCCATGTACCGCAACGCATTAACAAATGGGATTTCAACCCACCACAGGATAGAAAGTGCCCATTTGATGAGGACATGAAGGCTTACCAAATATTGGAATTTAAATCTGAATTAAAAACATATATATATATATATTCAACTCTATTACGTCTTCGTTTTTTTTGTTTTTTTTTTAAGACTTGTGCAACGGCTGGGTGTAAAGGGCAAACCTGTCAATGAATCCCCATTTGGCTCTTCCTTTCTAGTGCCCCTCTCTAGTGTTCCTTTCTAGAATGTCTTCTCCTTTATCTCTCCGGCTGATGTATTTTTAAGCAGAGTCTACAGGCCAACATGAATATGAGCAACAATCTGCTGGCCATGTTCAAACACTGGGGTACCATGGGGTACTACTACTATCTCTTTCCTTATAGTTGGAAGAGTTGGAGGACTCATATGACATTGTGCTCGCCCTTCACAACATCCAAATCCGCTAACACGCTTCATTCTAACGGAGGTTACGTGTTTTCCTTTCATCCTAATTATTTGGTGCTCCATTCAATTTTTCCGCAGGCTGAACAGGTGAGGTTTCCACCAAAGAGTCTGTTTTGGTTCGCTTGCGTAAATCACGATCAGGAGCGTCAAAATATTACTGCACACAACACAATAGGGGTGTTGTTTCTTTTGCTCAACTTTCTATACAGCGGTTAAGGAAAAGGATGAGTTACAGTCAAGGCCTTCAAAAGCAGTGACCTACAAATTAAATTATATTTGTTCCGTTTATATTCAGCATCATTTATTTCCAACAGTCTATTATCTATATGCATGTGTAAGTTGATGTTTTATATTATTTTTTAAATTCAGCTTCAGTTTTAATGCAGGGCTTCCACAATAAGTACTGCTGGCCGATGTCAGTTAAATTCTATTAGCAAAAAGGCTATTTTTTTTAACCAATCAGATTTCTTATTTACGTCACAGGGCCAGCTAGCAGGCACACAGTAACATTTTTCTGTCTTCTGATTGGCTGATAAGAGCAAGGCTGCCCAATGAATAGTGAGTAGTGTCACAAGATCTTGCAAAATGAAAACGGGACACGATTTCTCGTTCAGAAAAAAACTCAAGTGCACGAGGCCTTGGGCTATATATTGCCATTTATGTTTTATATTTAGTAAGTAGTGAGAAATGTTAAAATCTGGTCGTCTCTCGTAGACCCAATTCCGTGCATTGTCTTGTCTCGCGACAACCTACTAGCGCTTGGCAATGAATTTTGCCTAAAAATACTCAGTATCTTTTGAGAATGATGTATTTCATTAATTTTTTTAAGATTGTCACATCAGATCAATATGGATTCCAACCTGCGTCAGATGATGATGTAGTGTCGTGGTTTTGGGATTGACTGATGTTTGTTAACATCTGGCTTAGCGCCACGTTTATGGGCTGCTAGGGGTGTATCGATTTACATTGCCATGTTCCAACTACATCGATCTGTGTTCGCCCAATTGCCATTCCAGGCCACAAATTCGGATCTAACGATCGTTTGAAAAGTAATCAATAAATTTAATCGATGCTAGGAAATAAAGCGTTGGATTTTAACACGGCAGGTTTTATATGGATGTGTGGGTTTTTTTTTTTAGCTATTTTAATGATAAAGACGTTAAACGTTACTCTAGTAATTAATGATTTGTCGTAGGTCGATTAGTCATGCCGGAAGTTGACGGATGACGTCATGTGATGCTGATGAATTTTTCATAGGATATGGGCTGTATTTTCATTGGTATTCATGCTTGTTAGCCACATGACTTCTTCATCTTCAGTTTGTTATGGGATTTATGCTGAGTGTTGGACCACACCTGAAGTTAAGTCCAACTTGAAGCCTTTCAAACTCATGGATGGGACATGAAAGGTACGTGGTGAGTGTTAAGTTTGTGCATGTTTGTGTTCTGGTTGAATGGGGGGCTTGTCGTTTGGGAGCCGCTGTTGTTCTGGCGTGTGTTCCATTTTTTCTTGCAATGCTAAGCGTGTTGTTTCAACACCTCCTCGTAGCTTTAATAGCGTCTCTGCAAGCGTATGTAGGATATTCATTCACTTTAATATCTATCTGCACATGAAATGTCATTCTAATCTGCAGGTGGATAAATAACTTATTTGATACTTTGGTTAGAGAAGTGAATGAGGTATCAAATTAAAGTTAATCATGTGTTATCAGATAGAATTAATCACTCAACCTGTTCATTTATTCCAAATTCAACCTGAAGTGTTGCACTTTATTCAAAAACAAGGGGAATGCATTTGCCATGAATTGTTGTTTGCCTTTTTGTTTATATCCATAATTCATGTATACCTGATTCTCTTACAAAAAACAAATGAAAATTGAGGAAAATTCACCCGCACTGTCCAATATACAGACAGTTATTTCACCATCAGACAGATTTAATTTTTGCGCAAAACAGTTACTGAATCAATTTAAAGTTACTGAATCGTATCGTTCTAAATTAACAAATATCGTCCTTGAATCGAATCGGCAACTGTGAATCGTGATACGTATCGAATCGTTGTCAAAATGAATTGTTGCACCCCAACAGGCTGCTTGCACAGGCGTACTTCAAGGCGTGGTAAGTAAATAGCTCTTGATTTGGAGTGCATAGACGGTGGCTGAGTGGGTAGACTGTCGGCCTCACAGTCAGGAGGGTCAGGGTTCGAATCTCCGTTGGGCATCTCTGTGTGGAGTTTGCATGTTCTCCCCGTGCGTGTGTGGGTTTTCTCCGGGTACTCCGGTTTCCTCCCACATTCCAAAAACATGCATGTTAGGTTAATTGACGACACTAAATTGACCATAAGTATGAATGTGAGTGTGACAGGTTGTATGTCTTTGTTTGTCTATATGTGCCCTGCGATTGTCTGGTGACCAGTCCAGGGTGTACTCCCCCTCCCGCCCAAAGTCAGCTGGGATAGGCTCCAGCATCCCCCCGACCCTAATGAGGATAAGCGGTATAGAAAATAAAGAATAAGAATCCAGCAATTTTAACGTCTTGTCGAAGGAGTGCGTACTATGTGTTGACATGCAAATAAATGGCCAACTGAATTACAGCCATCCTGACATCAAATTATTTAGCCGCCATTACATCCATTTGTGGTGCGATTTAGAACAACCAGCGGTTAGTGTCACACTTCCTGTGCAAGCTCCCGGCACCATGACAGAGGAGTCCGGGTACAGCACAGGAAGTCAACCGAACGGAATATCCTGCGTCCGGCATGAAACTAACTGAACCACGGTACCCCACGGACGTGTCTGCAAGGAACTGGCGCGTTTTCTCCTTTATCCGGGTGGCAGGAGTCGAGTGGCAACCAGCTTTGAGGCGCACCTACCATGTTGGAGTGTGGCCCAGATTTACGGCAACAGGATCGGCCCGATCTCGTGACGGTAGCCCATCTTTTCCGATATTTTCCTAACTTTTTCAGAATACAGCTTATGGGCAGCCGATGTCGATCCTGAAGATCGGATAGGGGCATTCCTTCTGAAGAGACGACTTTAGTTCCCGATTTAAGGTCACCTGGGTTAAAACCACTGGACTAAGGAAGCTCAAACTAAATCTTAAATGACAGGCTTAGTCCACCGATGCTCTTTTTTGGGGTCCAACTCTCGTTCACGTCAATAAGCAAGAGTGATGAGGCTGGGGGCGAAAGGATCCGCCATTGGTCACTGGTCCCATTACTAAACATGGTTTCCCAGAGCAAAGGTCAAGCGGATGAAGCAAGCAGAAGGAGAATATGTGTGTTTGTGTGTGTGTTTGGCCAACGATGTGTTTGTTTTTTCCAAAGCACCCTGGGGTGTGTGTGTGCGCAGTAAATAGCTGCATGAATGGCTTTTTGTGTTACGAAGAATAATGGCCGATGGAGGTTCACCTTTGGTCAAGTCTAACATGAGAGAAAAGTTGTAAAACCAAAAATATGCCCTTAGTATTCACTCCAAATCTGTATTTTATCAGCTGGACGGTACTGATAATGGTACTATTTTTAATACTACTAATATTTAACATGGTGTACATTCCATTTTAGCGTTTGGTAGACGTAAGAAACACATAAACTTTGTATAACGCACATAGAGGCAAACATTTCCTCAGGCTTTACATGAGACTGCACTGACTTGCACTTTGGCAAGTGACTTCCTGAATACGGAAACAGCTTCAGCACAAACTTAACATAGACGCACACTTGCAAATGAGAATCAAAAGCATAAGAAACGAGCTAATACGATTGGCCAACGCAGTAACAAATACAGTAGGCTTTTGCTATACCAGGAAAATGTTTTTAAGCAAATATGCAGTAATTTAATCAATGGGTTTTTATTTCGCAAATCATGATTTTGCAGAAAAAAATAAGTAAATATGCGCAAAAACCCTGTAGATAATATTCATGGGGGATTACACCCCAAGACTACCCACCACTGCCAAATAAATTGGGACACATATAAAAATTTCTCTTTATTGAACCATCCGTGATTTCACAATATTCAAACCACACATTTTGGCAGTCGTACTCAAATATGTCCCAGGGAAACCCTCAAATACGCATGCCAACTGTTGAACCAATCAAATGAGTCCCTGCATGACCCGCCAAGTAGAGTCAGACTTGTCAATCACCGAACGGTTCTACTGACGCATTTTGTAAAGCACCGGCAATCACCGGTTTCATTTCATAACACATTTCATACATAGAAGAGATTGTGTTTAGCAAAATCGCCGCCATATTGAGATGTCATGTCAAGCGTGCACTTCATTGGTGATTAAATACAAGCAACAAAAGTGAGCAATCCGCCAAGCAGGCGAGTAAAAGTGAGCGCCATTTACGTTTACTGAAAGCCGGGAAAAAAAACCCCACAAAAACATATACATAGTAACTCAGCCCCCAACAGAAGAAGAAAAAAGATAATAAGTACACCTTAGATACAATCTTCCATCGCCTCGCTGCGCCAGACCTTCCTGGCAAAACACACATGGGTGTCCAAAGTGTGGTGCAGGGGCCATTTGTGTGAAGGGGCTCATTGTATATAAAAAAAAATAAGTTCAGTCATATTCTTTCTGCTTTGGATTTTTGCTTGAAATTAATGTTAAAATCCCGTCTCTTGGACCCGATCTCGTGCATCGTGAGTTTTAATTAATAGTGTATCAGGTTTGCAGGGAGAAATCTCAATGCACTCTGACAGCGTACGCTTGTTTCTTTGTGAGCCAGAATACGAGCAAGTGCAGGCAGGAATACCCGCTGCCTCTGGAATCTATTGAGTGGAAACTCTGCAGAACTAACAAGAGCTCATTTCATTGAATATGGGGTGCTTGTTTTGTTACGGCGTGCATCTTTCCCTGTTGCTATATTCCCAGCCACGCATGTGGAGACATTAGCATGTACCAAGTCAAACATATGGCTTCAGGCAAGTCTGACCCGGCTTCCCAAGTAGTGACTCGGCTGTCGCGCGTGACCCAGCTGCAAATGATCAGCAAGCACGGAACAAAAAAGCCACATCATTTGGAAAAGGAAAGAAACTGCACCAATGAGGAATACGCAACTTGAAATGATAAGCATTTCATAAAAATAATTTCCCATCTTCTAACAGCATGTAAGAGGAAATGGATCCCAGCAGCCCACAGAAACCAAGGGTAGCAGAAACAAAACCATATTGCATCACTTGGTCCAAAAAAGCATGCTATCAGCATTCTACCAGTTTAGTGTAAAAACCCATGAGGTGATGTTTTTACTCTTGTAAGTTTAGTATTAAAAATGTGGTCAAAATGCAATAACACTTGTTTACTGCAAATAAATTATAGAACAGCCTGAATAATATAATAGACACAGCCTTTTAACAGCAACTATGTATTCACTGCACCTACATTCAAAGTCAACCTTCCATTCCATTCCATTTTCTTAAACAAATCCGGGTCCGGGCCACGGGGGCAGCAGCTTCAGTAGGGAAGTCCAGACTTCCCGGTCCCCAGCGACCTCGTCCAGCTCCACCGGGAGGATACCAAGGAGTTCCCAGGCCAGCTGTGAGACATAGTCCCTCCAGCGTGTCCTAGGTCTTCCCGGGGGCCTTCTCCCGACTGGGCATGCCCGAAACACCTCACCAGGGAGGCGCCCGGGAGGCATCCGGACTAGATGCCCGAGCCACCTCAACTGGCTCCTCTCGATGTGAAGGAGCAGCGGCTCTACTCTGAGCTCCTCCCGGATGGCCGAGCTCCTCACCCTATCTCTTAGGGTGAGTCCAGCCACCCTACGAAGGAAACTCATTTCCGCCGCTTGTATCCGCGATCTCATTCTTTCGGTCATGACCCATAACTCATGACCATAGGTGAGGGTGGGAACGTAGATCGATCGGTAAACAGAGAGCTTTGCCTTCCGGCTCAGCTCTCTCTTCACCACGACGGTCCGGTACAGCGACCGCATTACTGCAGACGCTGCACCGATCCGTCTGTCGATCTCACGCTCCAACCTTCCCTCACTCGTGAACAAGAACCCGAGATACTTGAACTCCTCCACCTGAGGCAAGACCTCACTCCCAACCCGGAGGGTACAGTCCACCCGTTTCCGACTGAGAACCATGGCCTCGGATTTGGAGGTGCTGAGTCTCATCCCAGAAGCTTCACACTCAGCTGCAAACCGCTCCAGTAAACGCTGAAGGTCACAGCCTGATGAGGCCATAAGGACCACATCGTCTGCAAATAGCAGAGACGAGATCCTAAGGTCACCAAGCTGGACTCCCTCAACACCTTGACTGCACCTAGAAATTCTGTCCATGAAGATTATGAACAGAATCGGTGACAAAGGGCAGCCTTGGCGGAGGCCAACGTTCACCGAAATGGTGCTTGACTTACTGCTGGCAATGGGAACCAGGCTCCTGCTTCGACTGTACAAGGACCGAATGGCACGTATTAGCGGACCACCAATCCCTTACTCCCGGAGCACCCCCCACAGGACACCACGAGGGACACGGTCATGCCTTTTCCAAGTCTACAAAAAAGCCACAGACAAAAGTCAACCTCATAATAATAAAGTGCAAAACATTGTCAGAGACTGTCTGATTGGACCACAAGTTTGTATTCTAGCAAATAGGGGTGTCATGACACTCAGGTCATGGGACGAGATGATACACGAGGTCGTGTCCACGAGAAAGAGACTAGACAAGTACTTCTAGAAATGTACAATGACAAAATATGAAAAATACGACAACATATTACAATCTACCAATTTCACTGACACGTCACATTCTTCTGCACCCCGCGTTTATGTTACCGGCCCAGCCCCCATCCATCGAGACAAAGAGACTGTGTGTCTGATAGAAAGGCTCACTCCATTATATGGAACAAACCAATGCACAGAGTGAACTCTCATTCTGACTTCTGATAGTCTTTCTGATAGAAGGAGCTGCAACGCGTCAATGCAATACATCGGCAGACGTGCGTGTTAGTGCGCACATGCAGACGGCGGGGAGGTGAGGTACACGTGTGGTTTACATCTTCAGACGGTTCCGTCAAATCCTGCCAGTGTACGGCCCAAAGGAACCAAGGGCGACTAAATCTACATCATCCACGACTCATCCTGACAGGTTGACACCCAGCAGAGCTTTTAGCCATGTTTGTGCAACACGTTTGCAAAGGGGTTCATATTATTAGCACATGCAGAACACACACACGTGCTGCGGGAGAAATGTCACTTCTTAGCTGTTGATCCCATTCTCTGCCAATTTAGCACGTGAACACAGTGTTTGCAAAGCACTGTTTTGTTTCTAAAGCCATAAAGAACTATACAAATATGCATATGTACATATATACATATTTAAAGAAACAATAGCCAGCAGCTTTGTGGTATACCTGTAGGGGAAAAAGGGCAGTATTAGTATGCATTTTCCAAATATTTCAACTGTTTTGTAATTATGACTTCATTTTTGCTTTATTTTTGAAATATTATGACTTTTCCCCCAACCTAATAAAAAAAATTACTTTATTCTTTGTGGGGTTTTTTGTTGTTGTCCCATAATATGACTTTACAAAACACTACATATTTCATCTATGTCACTAAAATGGCATTGTTTTCTGTCAGCAAGATTTTTTTCTCCTAATTTCCAACGGGTTGGATTTCTTGGAATCTTTTTTTCTTCCTGGTATGTAATTCCAACTGTTTCTTGAAGTATTTTTCTCCCTCACAATTCCGACTTCATTTCCATAATATACACATTTTATTCTCGTAAAATTACAGCTGTTTTTTTTTCCTTTTCTGGTGTTTTTTTGTTTGACATTTTCCAACTATTACAGTTGTCTTCTTGACAACGTTCTTCTTGCACAGGAGTCCCCGCGTTTCTGTGTTTGTGCGCCGGGAGTGTCTTTGGCTTCTTCATCCGCCTTTTTTCCCATTATGGCCCCAAAGAAGAAAGCTGGCCCTTCTAGTGATGCTGGTCCAGCAATCACCATGGAAACGAAGCTTAACGACATAAACGGATGGGAGAAAGGAGAGAACTTAACTCTCACAGTCTCTTCTCCATCCACCTCTCAAAAAGACAAAGTGTTTTGACGTAAACTTCGACCTTAGCTGTGAAATCCGACTTACGTGGAAATTCGGGTTTACTCGTAACTCGTTCCTAAATCGAGGACTTCCTGTAATTCTGACTTCTTTCTTTTTGAATTTAAATACTGTAGCATCCTGTTTTACTTCTCAACCTAGTTTTCCAAAAAGTACAACTTCATTAATTGTTTTGTTTCTCATATAAAGACTTTCAAAAAATATAACTTTATGTTACTAAAATTAGGTTATTTTTTTCTCATTATACTTTATGTTGTAAAAATGATTTATTAAAACTATTTAAACTATACTAAGTATGTTTTTCTCTTTTTTTCTCATAATATTTGTACTTTATCCTCATAAAATTGCTGCTGATTATTTAATTTTTGCCATTTTCTAAAATTCTAATTTTAGAATGTGCTGTGGCCAATAAAAATTCAGCCGTGGGCCACAAATGGCCCCCTGGCCGCACTATGGACACCACTGCCCTATACAGACACAAAGAAGGCTAATACAGCGATAATTCCAGGAGAAGTGTGCAGACAGAATGAAAGATTGGCAGTCGCTTGTTGAGCCATCTGAGTGTTTGTGGGGTGTCAGGTTGAGATGAGGTCATACATGGTCTGCGGCCCAGAGATGACCCACTGGTTCTGCATCATGGTGGTAGTCACACAGAGAAGCGCGCGCACACACACACACACACACACACGCACACACACGCGTGTGCAGGAAGTGGCATCTCAGAAAGACGCAGGAGACGCGAAGTCTGTCAGGAATGAAGCTGCCTTATCTTTGCACTGTCCTGTACCTGAAATCGGATTAAAGTATGGGCTTTGTCAGTTCTCTCGCACAAACAGACTGTCAGTGACATTCAGATGATGTTGTCCATCTAAACCACAATACCTCAGCCTTCATCCGCGTTGCACGCTGAGTGGATGCACATATAAATAGGATTTTGAACAGGTCTCACACTTATTTGCACGCGACCCATCCTGCCACCCCCCGTATGGATGCGTTTATGTGTGCGTACTGGTTATAACAAACAGCTTTAGGGGAGAGAGGGAGCGCCACACAGGCGGCGGACGAGGACATAGCAAGGAGTGCAGACATAAACTTCATCGTAATGGACGAGCGGCTTCATGCAACAGAAGAAGGGGATAATGTTTGCGTCAGAGTTCTTTCCAATATTCATATGTTACATTTCCTCATTTAATTGCAGTCTGTCAGGGCGCATCGCTTGCGAGTGGGACCTCAGCTGCAACCGGGCCGTTTACCCGCAACTAATGAGGTTCAATAAAAAAAAGAGGGAACGAGGGGTGCGCTGCAGAGCGCCGGATGAAGTGCATTTTCACTGCAAGTGTGGCTGGAAACCAAGCCAATACTTTGTGCTGCTAATCCCTCTGGTGTCCATTTATCTCACTATCTCTTTTACTTTGATGAACTTTCCTCATAATACCGCTTACAGTACATCCAGGGATAAATATGATCTCCGAACCTGCAGAGCTGTTTTTATTCAACGTCTATTTGCTAGTCGTAGATGAAATGGAAATGCCAATGCCGTCGTTGTTACGTTATTGAGGTACAGTGATGATAAAATGAATCTTGGATATGGTTTTGTCTTTTCTTGATTGAGAATTGATTGAGTTCGGACACAAATACCATGGTTTTATATAGCAGGCTCTGATCCATCCATCCGTTTTCTATACCGCGTATGCTCATTAGGGTCTAGGGCCTATCCCAGCCGTTTTCGGGCGGGAGGTGGGGTACACCCTGGACTGGTTGCCAGTCACACTCACATTCGCACTCTAATGGACAATTTAGAGCGGCCAATGAAGCTACCATGCATGTTTTTGGAATGTGGGAGGAAAGCGGAGTACCCGGAGAAAACCCACGCACGCTCGGGGAGAACATGCAAACTCCACACAGAGACGCCCAACGGAGATTCGAACCCTGACCCTCATGACTGTGAGGCCAACATGCTACCCACTCATCCCGCAGACTCTGATATGAACTGCAAATGCATCATGTGAAAGGATTTGCATCGGAAGTCATTATTGATGTTCTGTTTGCAAAACACGCACAGCATTTCTGCTACATGGATAATGCTGAGAAAGTACAGGAACTTTGGAAACCCAAATCGCAATTGTTACCTTCTGTGTCCACCACAATCACGCATGTCCATTAGCATGGGGAGCGCCTTCCACCCATTTTGTTTTGCTTCCAACACACCAGCAGCAAAGTATGAAGGTAGGATGTAGTCAGGGGACCAAATTACTCCATCGATGTGGTGTCCAATCATCACGATCGTTATCACTCACATGCATTTCAGTGTTTTATTTGTTACGGTTTTTCATGAACTCAAAATATGGGCAGTTTTGATGAGGTGGCGATTATTTAATGCTGCAAAAATGTATAAAAAATAGCAACAAACGACTCAAAAAAGCCTCTCCTGGTTGCCATGGTAGTGCCCACCACGATGTCTCAAATTCTTCAAGACAAGATTGCTCAACAACCAATTCCACACACTCAGCAGACCTAATGAAGGACAAATCGCATGGAAGACGTCCGTGGATACGTCTCTTGGATTTGATCTTGTTAAGCTGTGTTTTCAATTTTGATTCATCCTGGCGTACGTTGAGGTAAATACGCGGAGTGTACCCAACATCATGTATTGATGTATGCATTGCTTTAAGAGTGGAGGGTTTGTTAAGTAGCAGGAAGCTGTGATTCAGTAGCATTCAGCTGTGGACTTTATTGCATCTGCAATATAATGATAATAAAACGGCTCGGAATTTTATGTTGTTGCAAAAGAGAGCCTGGTGTCTTCTGACGCATTTAATGTTGCCCTACACCTTACAGATGGTATCTTAGCCCCTACACTGGTCTTCCATCAATATCACTGCAAAAATGCCTGAAAACCGGCGAACCCTGGGTAGTTCGTCAAAGTTTTGGTAGTAACACAAATAAAGAAATCCTTTCCCTGTACAGAAAAGCACAGACAACGGTGGCCAGACTATGACAAACACACACACACACACCACATATTTGTTGGGAACATCTGGAGCTGAAGTCAACTGGAAGTCAAACCGCACAACTGGCAGTGAACCAAAACAGAAGGTGACAGTTGGGCACTCACAGCGAGTGCCATCATTGACCTGCTCTGCCCTGAGAAGCATCACACTCCCAAATTCAACACAATGACTTTGGCGGAGAGTCTCTGGACTGGAGGTGGACAAAAATACGCACCAATGTCAACGGAAATGTCGGTTGCTGCTTTAGAAACGGCTAGTGCCTCTTTGGTCCGTGTTTTGGAGTATTCTGATAGTTATTGTGCTTTATCTGAGGCCATGGTTCTCAGCCAAAAAAGGGTGGATTACTCCCATCGGTTTGGGAGTCAGATCTTGCCTCAGCTGGAGGACTGTTTAAGCATCTCAGAGTCTTGCTCACAAATGAGGGAAGGTTGGAACGCAGGATCGACAAGCGGCTCGCCTGCAGTGATGCGGTTCTGGACCGTCATGGTCACCAAAAAAACAAAGTTCAAGATACAAACGGTGACATGAATTTCCTACATAAGGTGACCAAGCTCCTCAGGCTGATAGATAGGAGGTCATCCAGGAAGGAGTTCCTGCTCCTTCACATGAAGAGGAGCCAGTTGAGGTGACCTATTCCAGATGCATCCTGGACGCCTCCCTGGGAATGTGTTCTGGGGCTACCTCACAGCTGACCTGAGAATTTCTCGGTGTCCACCTGATGGAACTGGAACATGTGGCCAGGGATCGGAAAGTCTGAACTTCTCTACTGAAACGTCTGCCAGTGCGACCCGCACCCAGATAAGCGGAAAAAAATCGATGGATGTATGACTATAACCTGTAATCATGATTATCCTTATTTAGCTGAGTATTAAATAGAAAAGCAAACAGCAATTATTATCAATATTATCAGCAAATTCTATTATGGTGTTTAGAACATTAAAGGAACTCCATTAAAATGGTCTCATTTGTCAGTTTGCCTGCTTTGTGCATCCAACAGTAACACAGAATCCAGACACATGAAGTGTAGTATCGTTAGAAAACACTTCATCAATTTCCATTGCTATGACAAACAACTGCACTTATCAATGAAACCTAACCGAGCTAGTCAGCTGTCCAAACTGCTGGTGTCTTCATGGCGTAAAGAGCTGGATGATCTCAAACCTATTACAAGTGATCCCAGATCAAAAATAAATCAAAACCATTGGTTCCCAGCACTTCACAGACAAAACTGCAAATGATATCACTGTCCTAGATGGTCTGTACTCACCCCCGACAATACAGTCAGAAACCTCGGCGTCATCCTCGACCTGGACCTTTCCTTTAGTTCCCAAGAACGACTAGTGTCAAGATCGGCATATTTCCACTTACCAGACAAAAAGGACATCTGAATTCCTGCCACTACCAGATGCACCAAAACCTGTTCATGCTTTCGTGACGTCCAGGTTGGATTCTTGTAACTTAATTCAGGGCGGAAACACCCTCTCTTTATTTAAACGTCAACTTTCTTTGCTAAAGCATATCGTTTGAGTTGACCCCTGATATCGGATATGTCTGAGAGACATTTCTCTGTGTTCCTTAGCCTAAGACCTTGTATCCCTCCATTCTTTTTGTATATCAACCCAACCGGTCGAGACAGAAGGCCACCCCACAGAGCCTGACAAGTGCTTGCTCATGTTGGCTCTTTGTTGGTGACCTTCAGACGTAAAGTGCCATGAAAGAGCCGCTGTTGCGTACAAATAAATTGAAGTGAAATGGAATTGAATTCTTTGTATCACCATCACAGGGGATGTGCAAGTCTTTTTGGACCTTGGCCACCTCCCCAAACTGTTCCCACAAATTTGGAAGCAGGGAACTGTGCAAAAGGTCTTGACATGCCGAAAAGTTAGGATTCACTGGAAACGAGACTTTAGCCCTGAGTTAACATGCAACGGGATTCCAAGGTTTTCCTTGTTATTTTTGACTTTTGTGTGTGAAGCGATTACATTTGCCTTCAGTTAAGGCAGACTAAAGAGCCCCGTGGCCCCCCCGAGGGTGTTTGTTGCCTCGGCGCTGACAGCGGTGAAAATAAAACTGCAGATCATACTGGACAGTATGATGAAGACGCTGCAAATAAATCAGAAGGAGTTGAAAAATTTCTGCCCACAAGTTGAGAGCATCCAAATGGTGTCCTCAACCAGTCTGATTCTGTTACACAAACTTTGGTCATCTTTGGACAAGGTCAGGGTGAGGTCCGGCATATTTGTAGATGCCTTCATATTGAAATGTGTACAGCAAAGGCAATAAGAACGGACTTCACAGGCTCAGGGAGTGAGTAGTGAGTGAGCATGAGTAGTTCTTTTTGAAACTTTTTCTAAAAAAAAAAAGCAGTTATTATTATTGTTAGTAAGCAATGGGTAACACTTTCCACATTCTGCTGTTGTTATTATTATTATTACACCTTTACACAGACTAATTGCTCAGTGCATTCTCAGTTTAACAGCCTCTCATTGAATGCCTTCTTGACACAAACACACACTCACGTAGCACAATCAGAGTTGCACAACACAACTGATGAAAAAAATCCTGGGAGGTGCGTGGGGACCCAAAAGGATGCGTAGTTCTCACTCTCTCACACAAGCTTAAAAATGTTCACTTTAACACAAAGTTCACCTTCACTTTCTTTAGCATCCCTTGTTTATCGCGGTTAACTGGTTGCAGACCCGATTATGATAAATAAATGTGAATATTAATAAACGGAATATTTTCATAGTTAGAGCATACAAAACTTGTTTATAACTTACCAAATATGGGTTTCAACATTATTATTGTCCTGCAGACGAGAAATAACACTCTAAACTCACTTTTACACTCTATTATTATTTGTGTAAATTGGAGGGCTAAGCTTAAATTGTTTCAAACAAAGTGGGAAAGAAAGACAAAGAAGAAAAAACTTTACCACTTCCACACAGAATGAGAATATAACCTTTTTGGGGGTTTTTTTCCCCCTCAATCTCAGCCATGGCATGTCGGCTCGGCTTTGCTGGTGCAACAACCTGTGTGAAATGTAATGTCTAACATCGTGTCTCATAACATAACATGACCAGAATATTACAAGTAAATTCTCTTGTATTTTTGACTAATAGGTCATAGTCAACAACAAAACAGGGATCATTTATTAATTATTTTTTGTCATACAACAAAGCACGACTGTATGGCTCTCAACGTGTTTTTTTGTTGTTGGTTTTTTTTTCTTTCCGTGGGGCCCAATATTCCCAGTTGCACCACTGCTATTGGCTGTATGATATGGAAAATAGAACCATAACATTTAGGCCAAAATATATATCCCTGGTGAAACTTATAGAGGATGCGACGGCCACTTTAAGGAGACTTTGGAGGTGTCTGATGGTGCTATAGCAGGCCTTCCGGGGAGCAGACAGCTCATTTAAAGAAACAAATCTAAACTTGGGAAACGAAGCCATTTTCAGCAAAATGCAGACAACAGTACAAGCATCCAAACCATCAAAATATGTTCTTAGAAAACAAAAGCACAGTACCCCCACAGGTACGGCACCTACACAAGATGATGAGCCAGTTTGGGGTTGGCAGAGACAAGATGTTTACATCTCCCACGACACTTGTTTCATGCAGCTATTCTTTTCCCGTGTCAACGGCCAAGCCTCTCAAGGTGTGTTACCATTTAGCGCAATGAAGAACTCTTCTACTGGTGAATTGATTCCGTGGGTTGAAGGGTGCCTATCTCCTCAGCACATCCACACATAACTCCATCAGACTATGCGTGAGTCTTTTTTTTTTTTTTTGCCCACATACTGTAGTCACTGTGTTCCGGTCCAAAAAACCGAAAAGGGTGAGCACAAAAACCATCCTCCGAGGGAGGAATGCGAAGCCTTCCTTGAAGGAGGACTCGGGCCCTCCATCTCTCTCGTTGCTCACAAAGGTAGTAGCAGACAGGCGGGTGGAAATCAATTCCATGGAGCCATAAGATGAAAGTAAGGAAGAAAAGGGGGAAGAAAAAGAACCGTAGCCCTGTGAAAATTCCGATCAGCAAAAAGGTAAAAATAACCATCCGTGTTTGGCCGGTCGTACACTTGTGTCTACACACGCTTAAAGAAGTAGGCCTGACGGAACCTCATCACTTTAAATGTAAAAAAATCTCATTTCGACATTTTATGACAACAATGACTCAATAATAAAACACACACAATAAAATGCCACCCACATTATTCTTGCTTGATTCTGAAATACACTCAACTTTTGAGGCGATTAAACAAATCGAGTGAGCAACTTACAAGAAGTACCGTGATGCAGTACATTTTACAACAAATACTAGCCCGAAAACTAGACTTCTGTCAAAATGAAGTAAAATAAAATATTTTTGGTCAGTAAACATGAATTTCCATTGCAGATCTTTTCCATTTCATTCAATATTGTATTAACATGGTTTAATATGTCTTTTTTTTTACTTGTATTTTATTGAAATTGACAATATTTCTTTTACTTCAAAAGTAAAGTTTTAAATCAAATGTATTCAGTGCAGCCATACTTGTCTTTTTTTGTGCTGTGCATATTTTCCCCTAAAAAAATGATTTTTTTATTGGCCTGTGGAATATTCTAAAAATATAATTTAACAAAAAAAAAAATGAAGAAAATAGAAAAAAATCAGGAGTAATTTTACACCAGTAAAAAGTCATTTACAAAATTTACAAGAATAACGCATACATAGCATAATGTTGAAATATTCAAGAAAGTATATCGATTTAGGAGTCATAATATTATGAGAAACAAAAACAAAAAATAGCGCTGTAATTTTTGGAAATTCAGCTGCAGAAAAATATAATGAGAATAAAGTCAAAATATGGGAATAAAGTTGTAATTAGGAGAAGTGAATATACAAGAAAAAAGCAGCTGCAATTGTATGAGACAAAGTGAAAACATTAACAGAAAAAACAATAGATTGTTATGCAAGCATATAGTTGAACTATTAAAGAACAAAAATATTTTTTTAAATTGTTATATTATGAGAAACAAACAAAACAAAACGAAGTTGTAACTTCTGCAAAAAATAGTTTGGGAAACAGGTCGATATTGGCTGCAATAGAAGTCCAAATATTACAGGAATAAACGTACTTAAAAAGAAAGTTGAAATATTTGAAAAATTGCAAAAATGGGAAAAAACGAGCAGAGGCCAAAGTTCATACTAATAAAAGTCATCATTTCATGTCCCGTGGTATCTACATCGGGGTTACAGTATTGCTCCATTCATGGTGCACTCATAGTGCTATCAAACTCCAATACAATACATATTAGATGACCCCTAAAAAAAGACCTGGTCCAAACTGGTTTGACTGTTGGTCTGATGAGAAAAATGCCAGCATAAACGTAAAGAAAACCGGACCAAAAGTTATCATCTACTGTATGATCTCTTTGTGTGTATGACCAGAGAGAGCCAGCTGATTTTGCGATTATTAATATTAAACGCTTTATCAGCAAACTGGGTGATAAGCACACATGCTGGAGCCCATCTGATGTATCATCAAAATCATATCTGAAATGGGAATCACAGCAGTTTCCTTTAGGGGTTTGTCTCTCGTCAAGAAAAAAACCCCAAAAAAACCTTAACATGCCCAGAAGTCAATTTGAGTTGGCAAGATATCATTGGATTACAAAGCTCATTTCACTGTAAGATCCCCTTTTGACACACCAGCGGCTTGGCTGGTCGGGCACGCAGATGGATTCTTCCCTAACCGTCGTCGACGCTCGCCTTTGCAGAAACCCAAAAAAAAAAAGGGGCACTTGCGGGAAGTAGACATGACAAGCTCCGGCACCGTCCGCATCCCCATCACTGTTCCATGGACTGAACATAACAGATGCTTTCCGAGCCAGTGAAGCGACGGGACGTTTTAGAGGGCGCGTGGCAAAAGTTACGCACACGGAAGGTAAAAAGCATGAGCGCGGCCGCGCTAATACCGTTCCTCTGTCGACGCTCAAGGAGCGGGCTACTTGCCGGCTGGGGTGCTGGCCCTCACCGAGAAGAATACGCATTCATCCAAGCGAGATAAAACAAAGGCATGCTCCAGGGTAATGGAATGTTGGAGCCAAGCATTACCAGACTGGAGATGGGGGGGGGGCGAAAAAATGAAAGCGCGGGGAGCTACAAGGCAAGTGAACACATCAAAGCTTGATCAGAAGTACATCTGAAAGCAGGCCTACTTTCTGTCTACAAGTACTTAGCCCTCACCCCCCCGAGCCAGGAGCCTCGCAACCTTGTGTCCTGCCACGTGAAGCCAGCGAGAACCTGTGTCGGCGCTCGCGGTACATGTGTACTTTGTCAGGAATCGCAACGTGCCTGAAGCTTTGACCCACATCTACACATCATTATTGATGTTCTGGAAGTCCTTTTGAATGCATGCGACCAGCCCTTTTAGGAGAAGAATTTGTGTTGTCTGGCTAATTGAAGGAAACAACGCTTAGGCCAAATGAAATGTCTTTATTGCTGCCAATGACATTCCCAAGGTCCAGTCCTCAGTTGTTCGTTTGTCTCAGATAGATAGTTTAGAGTGCACACTCAAAGGGACTGATTGCTTCATTTTCTTCCATCTACAGTCATAGTTTCGATGAATTTTTTCGATTTGAGTAATCGCTTAGGCCAGGGGTGTCCAGACTTCATCACGCAGGGGCCACATAGTGAAAAATGAAAGGGCCACTTTGCTATTTTGTCTAGGAACACATGAATAAATATATATTATATATATTTAAAAAACTGCTTATCAGTTTTGTTATCCACCCACCCATCCATTTTCTATACGGCTTATCCTACTCAGGGACGCGCGTATGCTGGAGCCTATCCCAGCTGACTTAGGGCGGCAGGCGGGGTACACCCTGGACTGGTCGCCAGCCAATCGCAGGGCAGAAAATCAAACACTCACACTCTAATGGACAATTTAGAGTCGCCAATTGAGCTAACATGCACGCACGGGGAGAACATCCAAACTCCACAGAGATTAGAACACTGAACCTCCTGACGGTTGGGGCATAAAAAGATTTTTTTCTCCAAAAGGGGGGCGTGGCAAAAAAAAGTTGAGAACCACTGATTTACGTTATATTTTATACTGTATATGTTATATTGACATTTTTTTCCTCGGGATAATTTTCCAAATATGACTTTTTTTCCTCATAAAATTACGACTTTATGAAAATGTTTTACCCCAACCTAATTTTCCACAAATTCAAACTTTATTTAGTTTTGTTTGTTTCTCATATGCTTAAAATAAATACATACATAAATAAATGTCAATAACTTTGGACACAAAACTTTTTTACAAAAAAATATCAGAATGGCAGATTTTTCAATGCGTATTGTTTGGGGGTATACGGTTTTAATCATGCAAGGAGCGGCACCTCCAAGTCAGAGTCCACAGTTCTCACTCAAAAAAGGAGTTTTCGGGTTGGGGATGAAATCCTGACGCAAGTGGGGGAGGTAAGTACTTGGGGGTTTTGTTCAGGTGATGGAACAGACGGATAGGTGCGGCGTCTTCAGTAATGCTCTTTGTGGTGAAGAGGTAGCTGACATGTCCATTTACCGGTCAATCTACGTTCCTACCAAATTCTGGGTTGTGACCGAAAGGACAAAGTCACGGGTACATCCATCCATCCATCCATTTTCCACCGCTTATCCGGGTCCGGGTCGCGGGGGCAGCAGCTTCAGTAGGGAAGTCCAGACTTTCCGGTCCCCAGCGACCTCTTCCAGCTCCATCGGGAGGACACCAAGGCGTTCCCAGCCCAGCTGTGAGACATAGTCCCTCCAGCGTGTCCTAGGTCTTCCCGGGGGCCTTCTCCCGACTGGGCATGCCCGAAACACCTCACCAGGGAGGCGCCCGGGAGGCATCCGGACTAGATGCCCGAGCCACCTCAACTGGCTCCTCTCGATGTGAAGGAGCAGCGGCTCTACTCTGAGCTCCTCCCGGATGGCCGAGCTCCTCACCCTATCTCTTAGGGTGAGTCCAGCCACCCTACGAAGGAAACTCATTTCCGCCGCTTGTATCCGCGATCTCATTCTTTCGGTCATGACCCATAACTCATGACCATAGGTGAGGGTGGGAACGTAGATCCATCGGTAAACAGAGAGCTTTGCCTTCCGGCTCAGCTCTCTCTTCACCACGACGGTCCGGTACAGCGACCGCATTACTGCAGATGCTGCACCGATCCGTCTGTCGATCTCACGCTCCAACCTTCCCTCACTCGTGAACAAGACCCTGAGATACTTGAACTCCTCCACCTGAGGCAAGACCTCACTCCCAACCAAACGGGTTGTCACGGTACAAGCGGCTGAAAAAGTTTCCTCCGTGGGTGGTTGACGTCTCCCTCAGGGACAAGGTGAGAAGCACTGCCATTCTGGAGGAGCCGCCGTTCCTCTGCAATGAGGTGGCTCGGGTATTCGGGTCAAGATGTCTCCAGGAGGTGGCCAGGGCACGTCCGACCGATTGGAGGTCTCAGGAAAGACACAGGACACGTTGGAGAGACTAGCCTGTGAACATTGCAGGATCAGCTGGAAGGAGCTGGACGGATACAGCAAGAGGAAGAAGATGGCCAGATGGATGGAATGTCAGTAAGAGTTTGGTCCTGACTGCAGCCATGATTGTTACATCCATTAACTTTGGATTTTAGACAGTCGACATGGCCGCTCGTTGATGCGGAATAGCTCATTTGCTTAGTGACATGAACATCACTTATGATTAGCAGTGTTCATCTCATAGCTGTCAGTCAGACAGATCGTTTGGTAAAGTCTCACTTGGTGCTGCAGCCTGATCACTCACTTTGACCCGTCGTGTTCTTTCTAAACAGAGAGCTGGCCAAACCTTGGGAGAACATGACAAACATGCATGCTAAGTGGAAATCAACGGCGAGAAGAAGGACAGCAAGAGGAGGCACGGAAGAGGGCAAGACAGCCTTGGACTTAAAGAAGGCTTTTTGAGCCTGTGTAGTGGGTAAGATGGTGGGACGGGGGGCTGAGGGCATCTGTCTCATGCTTAATTTGCCATCTGTGAGGAATTCTACTGCCAGGCAGCCTAATCAGGCAATCAATCACATCCCAACAGAAATACTGTCAATTAGGCAGTGTCAGAAGGCTGACAGTGGAGTGGCCCTCATGCAGTTCATGCAAAACAATAAAGTTGTTTTCACTAAAATCACAGCGTAGGTTTGGGAATTTTGGAGAGTTAGTCATCAGTAGTCGTCTTCCATCAACATTTTCATCTACGCTGCAGTTGCCGTAGCCTGTGAAGATCATAAACACATCAAAGTGGTAGGACTTTTTGGAGATCCACAAGAGCAAAAATATTAACACGCTATACCATCCCCCAGTAGCGGCCAACATAACGTCATGAGTGGAATTTTAATATTTACATTTACCGTTATTACATGTTCATGAGTACATCAACATTTAATGAGCTCCAGATTTGCTCACCCACTTCGAATTGCTACTATCAACGGCATAACTTAATAAACACTTGTTCATTATTATTGGGGTTTCTTTCTGTTCCTCCCATGTTCGCCAACATGTACAGCATGCCAAAATATAACATAGACTACACAATGTCGAACTCTAAACGACACTTAACGTATCACAGCCAGACAGGAATATCAGTTACAAGTGTCAGTAGGAGTCTGTTTCTGTGACACGACTTCTACTCCACCACTAACCACTAACATAACCCACAGGACTAATTATCCATTCATCCATTTCCATCCATTTTCTTCCGCTTCTCCGAGCTCAGGTCGCGGGGGCAGCAGCCTAAGCAGGGAAGCCCAGACGTCCCTCTCCCCGGCCACTTAGTCCAGCTCTTCCCGGCGAATGCCGAGGCGTTCCCAGGCCAGCTGAAAGACATAGTCTCTCCAACGTGTCCTGGATCTTCCCCGAGGCCTCCTACCGGTTGGAGGTGCCCTGAACACCTCCCCAGGGAGGCGTCTGGGAGGCATCCTAACCAGATGCCCGAGCCACCTCATCTGGCTCCTCTCAATGCGGAGGAGCAGCTGTTCTACTCCAAGTCTATCCCGGATGACAGTGCTTCTCACCCTATCTCCAAGGGAGAGCCCAGCCGCCCTGCGGAGAACAGTCATTTCGGCCGCTTGTACCCCCGATCTTGTCCTTTCAGTCACTACCCAAAGCTCATGACCATAGGTGAGGGTAGGAACGTTGATCGATTGGTAAATTGAGAGCTTTGCTTTTCGGCTCAGCTCTCTCTTCACCACGACAGACCGGTGCAGAGTCCGCATCACTGCAGATGCTGCACTTATCCGCCTGTCCATCTCACGTTCCATCCTTCCCTCACTTGTGAACAAGACCACGAGGTACTTATACTCCTCCACTTGAGGCAGGACCTCATACACAACCCGGAGATGGCACTTCACCCTTTTCCAGGCAAGAACCATGGACTCAGATTTGGAGGTGCTGATTCTCATCGCAGCCGCTTCACACTCAGCTGCGAACCGATCCAGTGAGAGTTGAAGGTCACTGCTTGATAAAGCCAGCAGGACGTCATCTGCAAAAAGCAGAGACCAAATCCTGTGGCCACCAAACTGATACCTCTCAAGGCCTTGGCAGCGCCTAGAAATTATGTCCATGAAAGTAATGAACAGAATTGGTGATAAAGGGCAGCCCTGGTGGAGTCCAACTCTCACTGGAAACAGGCATGACTTGTTGCCGGCAATGCGAACCAAACTCTGACACCGGTCATACAGGGAACGAACTGCCTTGATTAGGTGGTTCGATACCCCATAGCACTCCCCCACAGTATTCCGAGAATACGATTAGGTGGTTCGAGAATGGATTAGGTGGTTCAATACCCCATAGCACTCCCCACAGTATTCCCCGAGGAACACGGTCAAATGCCCTCTCCAAGTCCACAAAACACATGTAGACTGGTTGGGAAAACTCCCATGCACCCTCCAGAACCCTGCCGAGAGTATAGAACTGGTCCACAGTTCCACGACCAGGACAAAAACCACACTGCTCCTCCTGAATCCGAGATTCAACTATCCGGCAGGTCCTCCTCTCCAGAACCCCTGAATAGACCTTACCGGGAACGCTGAGAAGTGTAATCCCACAATAGTTAGAACACACCCTACGGGCCCCCTTCTTAAAAAGCTGGACCACAATCCCGGTCTGTCAGTCCAGGGGCACCGACCCTGATGTCCACGTGAAGCTGAAGAGTCCTGACCCTTTTGCCCCCTCCTACGAGTAGTGAGCTCATGGGAGGGGGAACCCACGTTACCTTTTTCGGCCTGTGCCCGACCGGGCCCCATGGGTGCAGGCCCGGCCACCAGACGCTCGCCATCGTGCCCCACTTCCAGGCCTGGCTCCAGAGGGGGACCCCGGTGAGCCGCGTCCGGCCGAGGGAAAACGAAGTTCAAAGGTTTTAATCATCATCAGGGTCTTTTGAGCCACTCTCTGTCTGGTCCCTGCCCTAGGACCTGTCCCTCCCTAGGACCCATTAGAATATTAAATTTACAGCTGGTTCGAGGGTCGGACCAGCAATCATTCATTTTTAATGGGAAAATTGTCACAGAAAATGAGTGAATGTTTTCAAAAGTCCTAATAGATGGCATAAAGTTTGATGTTGGATTGGTTTGAATCGGTTGAGAAATGTGGGCGTACAAAACATGAGGCGGAACACGAAAAAGAAGTAGTAGTAGGGAAACCAATAGATGAAAAAATGTGTAAAATTTGATGTGTGAAAGAACAGAGTTGACAGACGTTCAAAATTCCTGCACAATAATGCTGCAAATATGCTGCACAATATGTATGGAAATTCAAGATGGCTGCAACAACGTATCATCATGCGTCAGTGAAAGATTTATTAAGTCAATTAAAGACATCTGCAGGGAAACATCAAAGCAGACAAGACAACCTGCCCTTGGTGATTCACTATGCATGCAGTAATTCTGTCCTCACTCCCAAAATCGTATCTATCCCTTCAGTCAAGGTTGAATTACATTTTATGTTGCCGGCACCTTGCAAACACCATTACTTGACTATTCTAATAAACACTAATCAAAGTTCCAACAAGCTGCAGCAGTTACTGCGTCATCTCAAGAGAAACAATCAATAAAGTACTGGCTTCGCTTTAGCTGACATTGTCCCGTGTCTGTCTGTCTCTAATGAATGTACTTCCACTTCATCAGCCTGCTAACTGCACTATAACCATCTCTGGCATTCAGGACGTAAACAAATTAATTGTACTGCCAACACTCGCTCCTTCTACAAACGGTGCCCTTTGCTATTGAGAGGCACACACACTTCTCTGCTGGGACCAACACACACTCTTCTTCGGAAACTGTCCCGGTTGAACGGGTGTCTGAAAACATGGTTCCGATTTTTAGTGAATGCTGCTCAAAATCGTCCTCAGAAGATAAGTATTGCAGTGGCAATACTGCTTTCCGAAATCTGAGTAAACACACAGATTCCCAGAGCAAATCTAAAACCCGACACTTACAAACCTGACACATAAATTTGGACGTTCAGGTCTGAGAAAAACAGACTGAGCACAGAGCTGATGTTTTTTCCCCCCTTAAAAAACAACCTTTTTTTTCGGCATATATTGACCATGACTTTTATGCTACTGATTCCAATAGTCATCATCCATGAGATTGATCAATACGAATACCAATCACATGGATTAACAGTACATGTTTCAATTTACTTAGGATGGGTGTCGTTGATCAGGGGCGCGTTATACAATTCCAAGGACCCCTGGCAAATAGGTAATTATGATGAAATAATTTTTATTTTTTCCTTTATTTGTGCAAACCGAAAGTTGTACTATTTGACACAAACCTAAATTTAACAAGATGCATGTTTCAGAGTAATACGGATACATGGGAAATAAACTGTTTAATAATTGGATTTTTTGCTCAATATAACCAGATTAACATAGTAAAATAACACAAAATAAATATCCTTTACATTCAAACTGTACAGTTCTTTATTCACCAACAAACAGTGTGGTCATTGTCCTTATATAAAGGCATCAATTGAAACGAAAACTACTAAGAGTTAGGCCTGTCACAGTAACAATTTTTGCTGGACGATAATTATCCTACAAATTATTGTTGATAAAAGATTTTATTATCAACATTATTTTGAGACAAGTTTTTCATGAATGTAATGATAATTCAGGGTGTCCCAGAAAATGCATACACACTTTGAAAAATGGTAAGGTGTTTATTCTAATTTGCTTAGTTTTCAACATCATTCTATTGTTTTGTCACGACCTGTTCTTAATTTGGTGTTGATTCTGGTCCAGACACTGCCGACAACACGTAGCGAAGGAACAGCACGCATCATGAAACTCGGTATTTCTTGGTATTTGCGTGCATTCACGCTGAATGGTTTCTCTCAGTTCAGTGACTGTTGCAGGTCTCATTGCGTAGACTTTGTCTTTTAGGAATCCCCATAAAGAGAAGTCTAGTGGTGTGAGGTCTGGTGAACGTGGAGGGTATTCAACAAAACCCCTCGGTCCAATCCACCTTTTTGGCAAGCTCAACGAAGGATCTAACATTGCGATGGTAGTGTGGATGTGCCCCATTTTGCTGAAAATAAAACTCTCTAGTCTTCGCTAATGCTTGGCATGACAGACTTGCAGCAAGTTCAAGTAAATAGGACCGGTCACCACTAGACTTTTTTTATGAGGATACCTAAAAGACAAAGTCTGCGCAATGAGACAGTCAGTGAATTGAGAGAAACCATCGCTTGGTATTGTCGGCAGAGTCTGGACCAGAACGGACATCAGTTTGAGAGCAGGCGGTGACAAAAAATAGAATGATGTTTGTAAATTATTTTGCATGGTGAAAATTTACCAAATTATAATAAACGCCTAGTTTACAATTATTTAAAGTGTGAATACATTTATCGTAACAGTCTGTATATGGCATAATAGTTAGGGATGCTCCGATTGATCAGCCACTGATCAGTATTGGCCCAATTTCTCTGAAAAATCATGTGATTGGCATACGCCGATTAATGACTTTTAACGCCGATCCCCTGTGGCTAGTACTATTGCAGCCTGCGGAGATCCATGCGTGCAGTGTAGTGTCTTCCCCTAACTAACGTCTTGGGAACTCCACCAATGTACTCTCACATCCAAAGTCTCCAAAGAAGGCATCCAATCCTCTGTAAGTTTCACCAGTGATGTATTGTATGTCCTCAGGAAAAAGTAAGTAAAATTTGGTTGTCTAAATTAATTTCATTTCATGGTTAGGTTATGTATATCGTCAGTAACAGGGATGCAGCCAGGAATGTTAAGTCCCATTAAAAAAATAATTTCTTTTAATTTTCAGGATTGCTGAAGACTAATGAAAATCCCAAATTCAGTATTCCACCCGATTAGAAAATGACTCATGACCAATAAAACAAGGATTTTAGAAATGTTGGCCAACTGAAAAGTATGAACATTAAAAGAATGAACATGTATAGCACTCAGTACTTGGTCGGTACTTAGTCAAGGCTCCTTTTACCTGAATTACTGCAGCAATATGGTGTGGCATAAAGTCCATCAGTCTGTGGCACTCCTCAGGTGTTATGAGGGCCCAGGTTGCTCTGATAGTGGCCTTTAGCTCTTCTGCATTGTTGGTCTGGCATACAGTTTTATATACTGTAGTTTTGACTCTGGTGTGCAGGTGCCAAGTCTTGCCGGGCCTTGAAAAATGAAATATGCATCTCCCCGAAGTCAGCAGCAGGAACCATGAAGTACTCTAAAACTTCCTGGTAGACTCAGCTTGCACTTAAGAAATCACGGTGGACCAACACCAGCAGAAGCTATAGCACCCCAAACCATCACTGACTGTGAAAACTTTACACTGGACATTAAGCAATGCGCCACTCCTCTCTTCCTCCTGACTCTCGGACCATGATTTCCAGAGGAAATGCAAACTTTACTTTCACCAGAGAGCATACCTTTGGACCACTCAGCAACAGTCCAGTCTTTTTGTCCTTAGTCTAGGTTAAACGGTTCTGATGGGGTTTTTTTTGTTCAAGAGTGGCTTGACAAAAGGAAACTCTCGTCTTGTGTATGTCGTGGTGCCTCCTGCAGCACTGACTCCAGCTGCAGTTTTACTCTTTGTGCATTTCCCCAACATTTTTCAATGGGTTTTGTTTCACAATCATCTCTGGGGTACAGTTATCCCTATTGCTTGTAAACTTTTTACATTTTTTAAAAATTGTACATATTTTCCTTCTGTGTAACTTTTTGTTAATATGCCTGGACACAGAGCTCTGTGAACAGCCAGCTTCTTTAACAATGATCTTTTGTTTTTGGCCCTCCTTGTACAAGATGTTAATGATCATATTTTGGGCAACCTTTAAGTCTCTATGACTGTATAGCCTGTAGGACTAGTCTGAGAGACCATTTAAAGGCCCTTTCAGGTGTTCTGAGTAAATTAACTGATTAGAATGGGACACTGGGTGTCTTCAATATTCAACTTTTTCACAATATTCAAATTTTCTGAGGTACTGAATTTGGGGTTTTCATTAACTGTCAGTTATGATCATCAAAATTAAATCCATGTCAGTGGGAATTCAGCCACTTCACAGGTTATCAAGATGCTGATGTTCACAATAAAAGGCCACACCAAAATGTGTAGTTTAACTGTACTGGAGTGGACTTTTATTATGGCTGGCCAACCCTCGAAATATGCAGTTAACCTGTATTGAATTGTATTTTGGCTATAATAAAAGGACACTTGAACATGTGGAGTTTAATTGTTTTAGAGTGACCTTTTCCTGCAGTGGCCCATATTAAAAAGCCTCCACAAAGTGTCGTTTAACTGTATTGTAGTGGCCTTTTATTGTGTCCAGCTGAAAATGCCAAAATGTGTAGTTTGACTGAATTAGAATGTATTGCTGCTAAAATAAAATGCCACTCCAAAATGCACAGTTTAACTGTATCGGAGTGGCCTTTTATTATGTCCAGCCTAAAAAACTGTGCAGTTTAACTATTGAATTGTATTGCACTACAATAAAAGGCCAATCCAATCAGTTAAACTGCACATTTTCGAGGTTAACCTAAGTTATATTTGGATATTAAAAATGGAAAGCAAATGTCAAAAGCACCCTTTATGGGTGGTAAATAATGTCCAACAACATCAGCACAGCAGTCAATTAACCTCACAGAACTGCACGATTCAGGTTTAATGCAGGTATGCGCAGACAAACGTCCGCTTGCAATGGGAAGAATGCCCCCACTGTGTAGACAGGTGTAATAGAAAAACTGCCTCAGCCTTCCTTTTTGCAAGGTTCCCCAGGACTTGTTTGCTCTGTGTGATAAGAAGAGCGATAATGATGACAGAGCGATTACGAACAAGGTTTTAAAGCGTTCCGTAGTGGTTGAGTGGAATACCAATGCCTTCCATGTAATTCCGCCATAGACAGATTAAGCACGAAACCTTTCTCTCCCTGTGTAACCTTTCACAGCCTGTTAACCTTCACTCACGGCATAACCGCATTATCACCGTCTATGTCAGTGTTTCACCGTGAGAATCACGTTCAAGCATTTTTCACTTTCAAGCAGACCCCGACATGATGCATCAACTCTTTGTCTTACATATTGTTTGTAATTATGTTCCACCTCCATTTTGGAAAGCAAACCATATATTTACAAAGATTGCATTTATAATTTATGGCGCCGTCTATGATGAAGTAGTTCTTGCAGTTCAGGCTCATTCCAGGGTAGCAGGCCAAAGTATGCAAGCCCTTCATCAACAGGCGACCAGCTGTGACCCGCGCTGTGAAGAAGTTCAGCATCACAGCATCACACACTGTATCCTTTGTGTGTGGACAACACCGTACCCACCAGGACTGCACGGTGTTTCTCCAAAAACAAACCGTGGCTTAATCCTGACACTGAGGTTCTTGTAAAGGAGAAGGAGAGAGCTTTTAGGTCAGGAAATAAAGAGGAGCTGAGGACTGCTCAGGAGTTGAGTAGCAAAATAAGGGAAGGGGAAGACAGATACAGGAAGAAGCTGAAGGAACAGCTGCAGGAGAATAACACCATGGATGTTTGGAGAGGCCTAAAAAAAACATCTCAGGCCACCAGAACACCAAACACTCGAGCAGCTGGAGATAGCAAGTGGGCAGATGAACTTGACACCTATTTCTGCAGGTTTGACGAGACATCTGCCCCTCCCACAGATGTGTCAGCCCAGCAGGGAACCTCACAGTACTCTGCTCATCACTACCTCCATCCCTCAATAACAAACTAGGCAAAAGTCGCACGGAAATGCGCGCGAGAGACCGTGAGTGAGTTTATACTCCGTGCTCCACTACATTAGACTCCACTTGTTCCAGTGTTTCTTCATGCTTAGGCTTGATATCACACTACCTACTAAACACTTTTTCAAGGTATTCAGTGACTCAAGCAAGTCAATCATCCCGTTTTTTATTAAAACATACAATTGAAATTAAAACGGCTAAAAATGCTACTATGCCAATGTTAGCGAGGTGTAAATAATTCAAAGTCTGTGTGGAAACGCTGCCTGTATTTATTCTTCTTCACTCACACATTGGCTCTAAACAAGCAGTGCTGCCCTCTGCTGTACGCCCCCCTCAATTACAGTCCCAACAATTTCAGCATTTTTTCTTGACTCATCATTACACAAACATCTGCTGCAGTGTTTATACCATAAATGTTTCTATCTATCAAAACGGCTTCACCGTATGGCTCAGACCATAACCACTGCAAAGCAATAAATCAATAAATTGGCCAACAATTTGAGCACTTTGTCTTGGCCGCGATCCTTTTGACGTTCTCGATTGACTCATCCTTACTCACACGCACACACATCTGCTGCAGAGCGTTTTTATATGGTTTTATCTGTGAAAAGGACTAAAAATGCTGCTACTCTAATATTAGCATGCTGGCATCTTCTGTCAAGCATACTAGTAGAAATGTGTCTTGCAGTTAAAACAGCTAAAAATTCACGCAATAAATTGATGAAAAGTGGTGCAGAATATTATATGTGTGAATGCCTCCAGCATTTACACAACTATCATGTGTTTGAAGTCGGTTCAAGTAGTGTTATAAAAGTGTTGGTTTGGTGTTTTCACAAAGGGATGCGGTCACTTTTTAGTTATTCAGTGCCTTGAGCAAATCAATAATCTTGTTATTTTTCAATTATCTGTTTGTAATTCACACAGTGATATTTGATGCAATGAATCTTTTGACGGTGTCAAAAAATGTAATAAATCAGGCAGTATATATGAGATAAGATAAGATATGACTTTATTAGGGGAAATTCCATGTTTACAGCAGCAAAAGTACGTATGTATGAAGAGTGTAGGTGTATAGCTAGGGAGTATTAATTATATACAGCATTTACAGCTGTATTTACTGCTTTATATAATTATTAATTATAAGCAACTACAGAGTATTTACCATTTTGTGTTTTGAAGCCATCTAAGGCTTACGTCCATGTTCTGCAAGTTCTCTATTCCATCTGAAAATGTTTATCCCTTCTTTTCTGCTTGAAAACTTGAAAACACATCGCTCAAATCTTCCCTAGAATTACTGTAAACAGCCTCTGTCTGTGTAGCTGACCTACAGTATAGTAGCAGTTTCAGTACAGAAGTCCTGACTTGGCGGTCTCCGGCGACCTCTTCCAGCTCCACCGGGAGGACACTAAAACGTTCCCAGGCCAGCTGTGAGACATAGTCCCTCCAGCGTGTCCTAGGTCTTCCCCGGAGCCTTCTCCCGGCTGGGCATGCCCAGGAGGCATCCGGACTAGATGCCCGAGCCACCTCAACTGGCTCCTCTCGACGTGAAGAAGCAGCGGCTCTACTCTGAGCTCCTCCCGGATGGCCGAGCTCCTCACCCTATCTCTTAGGGTGAGTCCAGCCACCCTACGAAGGAAACTCATTTCCGCCGCTTTTATCTGCGATCTTTGTACTTTCGGTCATGACCCATAACTCATGACCATAGGTGAGGGTGGGAACGTAGATCGATCAGTAAACAGAGAGCTTTGCCTTCCGGCTCAGCTCTCTCTTCACCACGACAGTCCGGTACAGTGACCGCATTACTGCAGATGCTGCATCGATCTGTCTGTCGACCTCACGCTCCAACTGTCCTTCATTCGTGAACAAGACCCCGAGATACTTGAACTCCTTCACCTGGGGCAAGACCTCACTCCCAACCCGGAGGGTACAGTCCACCCGTTTCCGACTGATAACCAAGGCATGGGATTTGGAAGTGCAGAGTCTCATCCCAGACACAAACTATCCCACTAAACGCTGAAGGTCACAGCCTGATGAAGCCATCAGGACCACATTGTCTGCAAATAGCAGAGATCCTAAGGTCACCAAGTTGGACTCCCTCAACGCGTTGACTGCACCTAGAAATTCTGTCCATGAAGGTTAAGAACAGAATCGGTGACAAAAGGGAAGCCTTGGCAGAGGACAACTGCTGGCAATGCAAACCAGGCTCCTGCTTCGATTGTACAAGGACCGAATGGCACGTAGTAGCGGAACACCAATCCCGTACTCCCGGAGCACCCACCACAGGACAGCACGAGGGACACGGTGGAATGCTTTTCCTTTTTTTTTTTTTTTT
>QODF01000120.1:376055-445536 GCA_024372805.1 Oostethus manadensis
GACTGGCTTCGTTTGGAAAAAACAACACAACAGAAAACTCAACCATCAAACTGCCACCGACTGTTTAGGCCCCACAAAGTGGTCGAATTCCTAGTGGATAATGAAACATATTTAACTTGTGCTATGGGCCTGGCTCGTAACCGGGTGGTTATGAGTTTGAATCTCGACTCGGACTTCTCCCAGCAGCCAGGAAGCACATCTGGAGGCTCAAAACTGTCCGTGAGTGTGAATGCTTGCATACTGTATATACTGTATGTCCTGTGATTGACTGGCGACCAATACAGGGTGTACCACAACCCTCGCAACCAAAGTCAGCTGGAACAGACAAAATAAGAAGAATGCATCAGATGGTTGTTTTAAATTAATACAAAAATAATACTACAAAGTTCAAAAGCTTGGCGGCCAGAGTACTTCATATGGAAGGACTTAAACACAGATTGTCACCCTTCACTGGGGACGCATACCAGACTCGGGAAATGGTAAAACCAAAAAATGCTGCATGTCAACAAATAATTCAGAAATTTTTGGTCAACAACTAGATATATCTGTACGCCAGCTGAAAATCCAATGAAAAAGTCCGAAAAAGGTATCGATCGTTAAATGGCGCAATGGGACAGAGCATCAACTCAGGATCAAGTGTTTGTGTGTCTAGAATCTTTTTTTTTCCTCTCATGTGTGTTGGCACATTAACCCCATCAGTATGCACAAACAAGAAATAACACAGGCTGAAATGTGTTGGTTTTGTTTGCTCATCAAGTAGAATTGTTCATATGACTATGATACCGTAGTGCAAGATCCATATACAGTACATCAGCTCTCCACCGACTCTTTGGGAAATCAGTTGGTTTTCTCGTAATATTACGAGCATTTTCTTGTACAATTAGTTGAAAAAATGCAACTGGTGACAAGTAGCCAATGGAACTTTGAACCTCAGCTATGCCAGACTGCCTTTGTCGTGTCCTTAGATATCACTATTGTTCCGGACCAGCCGGACCGAGGCCGCCTTTCCTTGAAAATGCATTCCAATGTGAAGTCAAATTGATGGCACTTTTCCTTTCCTTTCCCATTTTCCTTTTCGTCTAGCTTTTTTTAAATATTTTTTTTAAAGAATGCGTTCATTTACTAGACACGCCCCTGCAGACAAAACAGCTTATGGTAATACCATGTCAGACCATACCATGGCACCCCCAAGCCTTTCCTATACAGGGAGGTTAGTCAAAGGGATAAATGAATGTCAGTGTTCTCCCTGTTGCGTTATCATCGCTCCGCATCACAGCAACATGCATCATGTTTGATGACTGCAAGCGACTATTCATGTCGACGCCGAGCCGTCGCATTACGACCACCGCTATCAATCAAGGCATCCTTTGACAGACAAAGCGTGTTGCACATACCGCGCGTGCAACGACTCACTGTACACGCGTGTCAGCCCGCATGAACACCGTCTTCCTTGCTTACAAGAGATCAGGAACGAGACATGGCCCCTCGTGCAATAATTCAAATCTAGCTCTTATTTCAAATTTTAAGGCCCGGTTTTAATCAAATGATCATCCAGCCGCTTCGTATGTGCTTGTGTGCTGCACTGTCATATTACGAGGGGTCGGTGAAGAGTAACAGTCAGACCACCATCGAATTAAAATTGGGAGAATAAAGCAGAACAGATGAAGCTTTATACAAAAAAGGGGTGAATAATGATAACCAGAATGTCATTCCGTGGAGAATAGACTTCGGCAAAGGAAGAACTTTTAACAAAAGCAAAACAAAACAAAAAATCAGTGCCGTATTTGATTGTTTGTCCATCAATTTGTTAGCAGTATTCCTCCTGATTCATGGAGGACAAGAAAACGCATAAACGGTACGATTCTATTTATAGAGTCAATTAGAGATTCAAAATTCAGAAGATTTCTTGTCTAGAAAAAATATATAAGGAAATAAAACGTAATAATATACGGTAGTATTCAAAATAATAGCAGTCCAATGTGATTAACTCGATTAATCACTGTTATCACGGAGTATGTTAAGAGCGTGCATACCATGTATGCTGGGTCTTGTTTTTTTTTCTGAGAATCTACTGCACCTACCGGTAACTTGTTTGCCATGTAGCGATAAAAATATACTAATAACAGCGATTCATCTGGCTAGTCACGTTGCACTGCTATTACATTCAACACTACTGTGTGCATCCTCTCTGCAGGAAGAGGGATCACTCTGTGCATGGCCGAGTTTGCGCCATAAAACGACATGAACAAAGTGAACCCTCCTATCAGTCGTGCAGTTTTTTTCTAGGTGTTAGGGGATAGGCAACCCTCAAAAGTGGTGGCAACAATACGGCGAGGAAAATGAAAACGCAATCACTGACCCCGCTTTCCCATGGGGGAAATTGAGATGCAGAGCCCTCATCCTGACAGTCAGCACTCACTGTGGTTGGCAAACTGACTGCAAACGGAACAGTGCGAAACGGTGCGCACTCACAGAAAGTTTAGTTTGCTACACTAAAAGAAAGAAATGCTGCTCTTTAGTACAGTTGAAAAGCCAGTCATTTGGGAAATGCTGCAAACTGCCTGTGAGGAAATGCAATGTCACATTGCAGTATTATGACGGGAGGAACAGTAAACATTTCTAAATGCATCTGCCTTGTTTTGTTTTGCTAAATAAAAAGTACGTTTGTCCAGTCCTATTTTTTTTTCATTTCAAATCTCGCCTGGTTTCATTCTTGTAAACACAATTGTCATTGGATGACTCGTGACAACCCCGCCGTACATACGTTCATCTAAGGTGTTTACTCTTTCATATTTTGCCATCATATAGAAAGTCCATAGCCTATTCTTTCTGCTTCTTTAAACAATCCGGACTTTTATTTCAAGCAGATCTATACATCAAATCTATAAATATTTACATGATTCATAAAGCAGCGATTTTTAAGAACTGATTGGTTACCTGAGAAAGTGCACTGGCAACTTAAATCCTGAGCAGTCATTACTCATGAAAACACTGTAATAGAAAATAAGCAACTTCTGTCAAAAGTGAGCAGCAAAGAATGGCGCTAATGCACAAAAGAAAAACAGATACTAGAACTAAACAAGCAAAAGCACGGAAGAAGCTGCTCCAAATGCTCCTAAATACCACTTGCATGATGATGTAAGCTATGGCAGTATGAATAAAGGGGTATTTTTGGAAGGAATTCATAGAACAGGGGTGCATGTAAGAGCACAGGAACGTGGACCTTGAACAGCATCAATCAGTGAAGAGAAGATGACATTCTCTGCGAAATGTCCACAAGTGTGAGTGGCAGTGGTTGGTGAAGAGCAATTGTGAGTCACCTAAATGCAATTCAGGTCTGTACTTCCTCCTCTGACATGTCCTCCACCAGACAAGAGAGCATATTTGAGTTGAGTTTTAGTTCATTTGAAAGGACATACTCTACAGATACAGCCTTGGTAGGTTGCTCTGTCATTTGTTGCTTCCAAACACATCTGTCCTTGCAAAAAAAAAAAAGAAAAAAGGTAGAGCTGGAACAAAAAAGACAGGCCCGGTTTGGTCCAGTGAATTGCGTTTATGGTGCAGGCTGTTCATTTATCTCTTGCACATGTGCACAAAAGCTATTTAGTATTCTGTTTTTACTGCGGATGTTAGCCAAACTGCCCTTACTCGTGCTCGTTAACATCATTTTCTTGTGCATACACTGGGTTGTACTGGTGGGAATAAATATATGGCTCCAAAATCACGCGAAACATTCTACCTCTGTGTTCCTGATGGGAGCTCAGTTCATTGAGCAGGAAAAGATTAGCTCTCGGCAAGTGGTTTATGAGAAATGATTGGGCGTTGAAGTGTTAAAACAATTACTTGTACAGTTAATAAATGTTTTATGATGGTAGGAGTTTGAGCCGTCAAAGCTTTATTTGCATTTCCTAATATCCCGTGGAGGGAAAATGTCTTTAGACTATGTACGTATAATATATACTACATGGGGGCTACGGTCACACTGCAGGGCCATTCAGATGGTTTTGCTCATGTGGGACGTTTCTATTCCGTTGTCTTCCGCTTATCCGGGTCCAGGTCGCAGGGCAGCAGTCTTAGTAGGGAAGTCCACATTTCCCAGTAAGCAGCCACCTCTTCCACTTCCACCAGGAGGACTTTCTCAAACACATACACAGGTCTTCCTCATGACCTCTAAGGGTCCATCAGCTTAACAAACTGATTGTGTGGTCCACTAATTAGTGCTAACGGTATTCAAATAAACAAAAACAAAAGGTGCCCAAATTTATGCACTTGCCTAATTTTCTTTAAATAATTTGGGTAAACCCTAAAAACGTACCACCGTGTTCGTCTGCTGTATATGATATGCTTCAGCGAAGTTGCTGACCCAAACAACTCATGATTTAGAACGGAAAATCTTCAAAATTGTCAGGGGTGCCCAAGCCTTTGCATACCACTGTATGTTGTTATTCTGTTCGCGGGAGTGGCCTTGCGGTTCTGTCATTTCCAACTGTCTGTGAAGCTGTGAATTGGTATAGTCCTGACTAGTACTGAGCAAGGAAAAGGGAGGGAGAGCCGGTGTGCGGGTGCAGGTAAGAGGCACGGATGCGTGTTTGCGGATGTTATTTTGGCAGGACAGTAACCTCTTGCTTCCAAAAAAGCATGACCGTTGATTGTCATCCTTTCAACGTCCGTCACAAGTTGCAATATTTTATATCCCCACAAAAAACCCACAGCTGGCAGAGATTTTTAACTTCAGTTGGGATGTAGGTAAGAAAGGGGACTTTCCGGGAGTCTCCCGCAGAACCCAAAAGAGTCGGCAGCTCTGGGATGCCCATACTTACAAAACCTACTACTTAAAAGCCTACTATTGAAGTTGCTTACTGACTGTTGAACGTGTTGTACGTGAGTTGTGTTGGATGTTATGAAGAGTGTTTCCATCCAGTATCGAGATGCGCGACTGCAACTGCTCCTGTGCCCCCCTTTGCATTGGCAGGTATGAAGTCCCGACCTCTCCTCTTCACCTTCTCAGTCACAAAGGCCGGGTCTTCACTAATGAAAGGCAGGTCGCTGGAATAGGACGTTGGGGTCAGTCCGAGACGCTTGTGAGCCTCTGCCATCAGACACCGTTACGCCGTTGGGTAGGGCAACTTTGATGTTCAGTCATATTCAAAAAAAGAGAAAAATCAAAAAGTGTGAGTCTGAGTGGACATATGGAGGTAGGTAGCAGGTCATCTGTCAAGTCTCAGCAGGGACTGATCAGTAGTGCCTGGTTTATCTCGGTGAATTGGTTACAGACCGACTCTGTAGGTGAATTTATTCATACATATATTTATATACATTTTTGAACAATAGTAGAGCCCTCTAGGCATGAAACAACACCCAGTAGTCACCATACTACCCGACATAGTAGTCATATTAGGGGAAAATAAGACATAAATAAGACTTTTTCTCACGTGTGGTGCTGAAAACGTGTTCCAGTGTTCGTGGAGCTGAGCAAACAGGAAGTAAGGTTAGATGTTCAGAGTTGAGTTTTAGCTGAGCGTGGATTACTCCCAAACAGTACCCGGTGTTAGGGATTACTGTGCCAGTTGTGAGATCATTCCAAACTGCAATAAAGGCAGACCGGTTGGGAATACCACGTATCATCACGTCCCTTTGAATGTGCCTTCCGAATGCCATATATTTGTATTTTAGTTCATCCAACCATGTTTATGCTTGAAACGCTTAATTTAGACAAAAGTACGTAGAACTGTTCATATTATCTGAGCGGAAATTCAAGCACAAAACTGCATGATTTATTAACTAATCTATTTTCTGCAAAGTAACGAGGGATTAGACATGTTTGCATGCTTATTTACACACCGTTTTGTCAGTTTAACCTGAAAACAGATTCTCAACATTAGGGCCACTCTCACTGTACAATTCTGCGTGCTGAGCATATTAAGGCCCAGTTTAGTGAGCACACACCTGAGTGTAAACAGTGAGGCCACCGCAATGTGCTCGTGATTGCCGGTAATGAGTGTAAACATCTACTGCAATGTATTTTAAATTCCGCACGAGTCTGAAGAGCAAATTAAGGCTAATTGGCTTGTTGTGATTGAGTTTGCTTTGTCAAAGTCTTTATTTCTCTGTCTGTCCATTCTTCCCCCTTTCTCCCTGGCAGGATGTAAAACATGATTTATATCGCCTTCTGCCTCACTGGCTGTAAAGGGCAGCAAGCCTCAGCTGACGCGCTTGCTTTCGAATTAGAAGGAGAGACTCACGCATGTGTGGACGTGCGCAACGTACGAGAAGCGCGCACAGAGCCAGACAAACACGATACTGCAAGGCCTGCTGGCTAAGTGCCAGATAACCATGCCAACGGTAAACACTGTAATGGAAGGTGAGTGTGTTGACATATTCATGAGGTGCAGGGGTGGGAATTGCCTCTTGAAACGCACACATACACATGTTTACACGCAAACAAGCGCACACATCACGCAGTTTATTTGTACAGACGAGAAATAAAACTCCCACAGACTGCATTGTGCATGCTATGGGGTATCTGACAAAGATGTATGATAGATCCACACTTCTCGCGGGAGTTACGTTACCACCTAATGGCAAAAATGAGCGCGTAAATGACATGCCAGTGTCTAAAATGGCTATTTCAGATGGCTCGCGCCTTCCCCTACAAACCCTCATTTATGGTTTCTTGGCATGTTTCTTGGCTGCACTGCTTCCAGCATGTGTTTGATGTCATATCCATGTAATCTGCCCAGGGCCTTCAGAATCAGGAGTGCAGGCCAATGAACCAAATGCAATGTNCTGCACTGCTTCCAGCATGTGTTTGATGTCATATCCATGTAATCTGCCCAGGGCCTTCAGAATCAGGAGTGCAGGCCAATGAACCAAATGCAATGGCCGGCACTGATTATTAGACTCAGCTCCCTTGTCTCTTCAATTGCCATTTTTCATTTCTGTAAAGCTACATGAAGAGTCCCGGTTTAATCCTTAAAAATGTCTCACACACTTATTAGTGTGTGAGTGGGTAGCATGTGGGCTTCACAGTCAGGAGGTTCAGGTTTCGAATCTCCGTTGGACATCTCTGTGTGGAGTTTGCATGGTAGGTTTTCTTCAGGTACTCCTGTTTCCTCCCACATTCCAAAAACATGCAATTTAGGATCATTGGCGACTCTAAATTGTCCATAGGTATGAATGTGAGTGTAATTGCTGGTTTGTCTGCCCTGCGATTGACTGGCGACCAGTCCAGAGTGTAGTGAGTGGGTGTAGAAAGTCAGCTGGGATAGGCTCCAGCATATCCGTGACCCTAATGAGGATAAGCGGCATAGAAAATGGATGAATGGAACGGATTAATTGGACTTATATCATTCTTTATGGGGAAATGCTTTGGTTAGAGTACGTTTTGGTTAGAGCCTGGAACAGAACAATGGTGGTAACCAAGATTTCACTGTATATATTTTCTACTTTTGCATCTCTCTATGATGCGTTCAAAAACCATCCAACAAAGTGCAAAACAATGGTGGGCCTTTTTTTTTAAACACTATAAACACAATATGATTTACCAGTATTTTCAGGTGGTTATAAATAAGTACTGATTTAGGGTAAACTGATGTGTTCTATGCAAAAATAAATAAATAAGGGGCCAAAAACCTGCTTTTCTCTTATGATGGCCCATTATTTACCCAAATCAGGAATTTCTTAGGGTATTTTTGATGGGGTTTTTTTGTATGTTTTAGATGGCAGACTGATTAAAATTTGTAAAAAGTACTATTACAGAGAAACGGCAAGAACTTAGGCAGGCTACATTGAGGCAGACTGGGCATGAGAACTAATCTAAAGCATCCTGGAACACAAAAAAAGCAAGTGGAGATGGAATGAGTACAGAGGTGACTNCAGGCTACATTGAGGCAGACTGGGCATGAGAACTAATCTAAAGCATCCTGGAACACAAAAAAAGCAAGTGGAGATGGAATGAGTACAGAGGTGACTGAAACACTAACCATCGACTCAGTCTTCACAACTTTTGATAATATTTAATACTGCAAAAATAGCGAGGATAAAGGAACTGACTTATATCGGTCTAAAGGATAAATAATTGAAAGGAATGATATTTATCTGTATTACAGTTTTGCACTTTACAGCTGCTTACTAAAGTGTATACTTATATTCTGAATATTAGTTTGGTAGACAATAAGTGCAACTGCTGTATTGCAGAACTTGTTACCAAAAATCAATAAATGCGCTTTATATTTGAGAAGGTTTATGTAATTATACGGGTTAACGTTTGAAGCTGAACTGAATTTTATCATGATACATCCTAAAAATATTGTGATACTTGCTAAGGTCCATTGACTACATACTTTACAACCTTGTTGCAGCACGACTCCATTCCATTCCATTTTCTTCCGTTTATCCGGGTCCGGGTCGCGGGGGCAGCAGTTTCAGTAGGGAAGTCCAGACTTCCCGGTCCCCAGCGACCTCTTCCAGCTCCATCGGGAGGACACAAAGGCGTTCCCAGGCCAGCTGTGAGACATTGTCCCTCCAGCGTGTCCTAGGTCTTCCCCGGGGCCTTCTCCCGGCTGGGCATGCCCGAAAAACCTCACCAAGGAGGCACCCGGGAGGCAGCCGGACTAGATGCCCGAGCCACCTCAACTGGCTCCTCTCGATGTGAAGGAGCAGCGGCTCTACTCTGAGCCCCTCCCGGATGGCAGAGCTCCTCACCCTATCTCTTGGGGTGAGTTAATCCACCCTACGGAGGAAACTCATTTCCGCCGCTTGTATCCGCGATCTCATTCTTTCGGTCATGACACCATAACTCATGACCATAGGTGAGGGTGGGAACGTAGATCGATCGATAAACAGAGAGCTTTGCAATAAGGACCACATCGTCTGCAAATAGCAGAGACGAGATCCTAAGGTCACCAAGCTGGACTCCCTCAACGCCTTGACTGCGCCTAGAAATTCTGTCCATAAAGATTAGGAACAGAATTGTTGAAAAAGGGCAGCCTTGGTGGAGGCCAACGTTCACCGGAAACAAGCTCGACTTACTGCTGGCAATGTGAACCAGGCTCCTGCTTCGATTGTACAAAGATGGCTTGTAGTAGCGGGCCACCAACCCCGTACTCCCGGAGCATCCACCACAGGACACAGTGAGAGACACGGTCGAATGCCTTTTCCAAGTCCACAAAGCACATGTAGACCATTNGAATCAGGAGTGCAGGCCAATGAACCAAATGCAATGTGTCACGATCCGGGTGTTACGCGTGACAGTTTAGGTTATGTGGGGTTTCCTTGGTTGTGGGGTTTTCCTGTTTTCGTTACTGGTTGGTTTTCCGTTAATTAGATACACCTGTTTCTCATTTGTGTTTCTTGGTTTTTAAGTTCAGGTGTGTGCATCTTGTTTTGGGCGGGTCATTGCATGTGAGTTCGTCTTTGTTGCCATACGTTCATCTTGTTTGCTCCCACTGTGAGTTTTGCCTTTTGCCTTTTTGCCTTTTGGATATCGTATGTGCTTCGCTTCCCGTGTTCCTGTTTTTTGTTCCTGCCTTGCATCTTCATTATTAAAAAGACTCTTTTTCCTGCACCTTACCTGGCTGACGTCCTGCTCGCTTCTTCCTCGGGGTTCTCGCCATGTCGCGCCGAGCTAGCCGAGCACCCATTCATAACACAATGGCCGGCACTGATTATTAGACTCAGCTCCCTTGTCTCTTCAATTGCCATTTTTCATTGCTGTAAAGCTACATGAAGAGTCCCGGTTTAATCCCTATATATGTCTCACACACTTATTAGTGTGTGAGTGGGTAGCATGTTGGCCTCACAGTCAGGAGGGTTCAGGGTTCGAATCTCCGTTGGACATCTCTGTGTGGAGTTTGCATGGTGGGTTTTCTTCAGGTACTCCTGTTTCCTCCCACATTCCAAAAACATGCATTTTAGGATCATTGGCGACAATAAATTGTCCATAGGTATGAACGTGAGTGTAATTGCTGGTTTGTCTGCCCTGCGATTGACTTGCGACCAGTCCAGAGTGTAGTGAGTGGGTGTAGAAAGTCAGCTGAGATAGGCTCCAGCATATCCGTGACCCTAATGAGGATAAGCGGCATAGAATATGGATGAATGGAACAGATTAATTGGATTTATATCATTCTTCATGGGGAAATGCTTTGGTTAGAGTACGTTTTGGTTAGAGTCTGGAAGAGATTAATGGCGGTAACCAAGATTTCACTGTATATAATTTTTACTTTTGCATCTCTCTATGATGCGTTCAAAAAGCATCCAACAAAGTGCAAAACAATGGTGGGCCTTTTTTTTTAAACACTATAAACACAATATGATTTACCAGTATTTTAAGGTGGTTATAAATAAATACTGATTTAGGGTAAACTGATGTGTTCTATGCAAAAATAAATAAATAAGGGGCCAAAAACCTGCTTTTCTCTTATGATGGCCCATTTATTTACCCAAATCAGGAATTTCTTAGGGTATTTTTGATGGGGGTTTTTTTGTATGTTTTAGATGGCAGACTGATTAAAATTTGTAAAAAGTACTATTACAGAGAAACGGCAAGAACTCAGTCAGGCTACATTGAGGCAGACTGGGCATGAGAACTAATCTAAAGCATCCTGGAACACAAAAAAAGCAAGTGGAGATGGAATGAGTACAGAGGTGACTGAAGCACTAACCATCGACTCAGTTTTCACAACTTTTGATAATATTTAATACTCCAATAATAGCGACGATAAAGGAACTGACTTATATCGGTCTAAAGGATAAATAATTGAAAGGAATGATATTTATCTGTATTACAGTTTTGCACTTTACAGCTGCTTACTAAAGTGTATACTTATATTCTGAATACTAGTTTGGTAGACAGTAAGTGCAACTGCTGTATTGCAGAACTTGTTACCAAAAATCAATAAATGCGCTTTATATTTGAGAAGGTTTATGTAATTATACGGGTTAACGTTTGAAGCTGAACTGAATTTTATCATGATACATCCTAAAAATATTGTGATACTTGCTAAGGTCCATTGACTACATACTTTACAACCTTGTTGCAGCACGACTCCATTCCATTCCATTTTCTTCCGTTTATCCGGGTCCGGGTCGCGGGGGCAGCAGTTTCAGTAGGGAAGTCCAGACTTCCCGGTCCCCAGCGACCTCTTCCAGCTCCATCGGGAGGACACAAAGGCGTTCCCAGGCCAGCTGTGAGACATTGTCCCTCCAGCGTGTCCTAGGTCTTCCCCGGGGCCTTCTCCCGGCTGGGCATGCCCGAAAAACCTCACCAAGGAGGCACCCGGGAGGCAGCCGGACTAGATGCCCGAGCCACCTCAACTGGCTCCTCTCGATGTGAAGGAGCAGCGGCTCTACTCTGAGCCCCTCCCGGATGGCAGAGCTCCTCACCCTATCTCTTGGGGTGAGTTAATCCACCCTACGGAGGAAACTCATTTCCGCCGCTTGTATCCGCGATCTCATTCTTTCGGTCATGACACCATAACTCATGACCATAGGTGAGGGTGGGAACGTAGATCGATCGATAAACAGAGAGCTTTGCAATAAGGACCACATCGTCTGCAAATAGCAGAGACGAGATCCTAAGGTCACCAAGCTGGACTCCCTCAACGCCTTGACTGCGCCTAGAAATTCTGTCCATAAAGATTAGGAACAGAATTGTTGAAAAAGGGCAGCCTTGGTGGAGGCCAACGTTCACCGGAAACAAGCTCGACTTACTGCTGGCAATGTGAACCAGGCTCCTGCTTCGATTGTACAAAGATGGCTTGTAGTAGCGGGCCACCAACCCCGTACTCCCGGAGCATCCACCACAGGACACAGTGAGAGACACGGTCGAATGCCTTTTCCAAGTCCACAAAGCACATGTAGACCATTTATGCAAACTCCCACATACCCTCCAGTACCCTTGTAAGGGTGTAGAGCTGGTCCAGTGTTACGCGACCGGGACGAAAACCATATTGCAGCTCCTGTAGCGGAGGTTCGACTAACGGTCGTACCCTTCTCTCCAGCACCCTGGAGTAGACTTTCCCAGGGAGGCTAGGAGTGTGATCCCCCTATACTTGGAACACACCCTCCGGTCACCCTTTTTAAAAATGGGGACCACCACCCCGGTCTGCCAGTCCAGAAGTACTGTTCCCGACTACCATGCAATGTTGTAGAGCGTGTCAACCAACACAGTCCCTCAACATCCAGAGCCTTGAGGAATTCCGGGCGAAACTAGTCTACCCCCAGAGCCTTGCCACTGGGGAGTGATTTAACTACCCCAATTNGAGGAATTCCGGGCGAAACTCGTCTACCCCCGGAGCCTTGCCATTGGGGAGTGATTTAACTACCCCAATTACCTCAGCCACGGTGATAGAACTGTCCACGTACGTATCCTCAGACTCTGCTTCATCTACGAAAGGTATGTCAGTGGGATTGAGAAGGGCCTCAAAGTATTCCTTCCACCGACCAACTATCTCCACAGTCGAGGTCAGCAAGCCCCCGTCGGCACTGTAAACAGTGTGAACTGGGGGCTGCTTCCCCTTTCTGAGGAGTCGGACGGTTTGCCAGAACCTTTTCGAGGCCAATCGAAAGTCGTGCTTGATAGCCATGCGATTTGGCCGCACAATTGGTGTATAAATTGCCATGTCAATTGTTCCTACGTTAATATTCCACACAAATGAGGGAAGGATAATTTGAAATATTATATATTAAATATTGTCGGTCACTGGCTCGCTGTTGTATCTGTTGTATAGATTGTGTGCGTCGTAAATACAGGGTGGATAAGCGTTCTATCCCTGTATGTGATGGATTAAGGAATAAATTGTCTCCTGATGGCAAGACATATTAAAACACGTCAGTAGCAGCATACTGTACGACGTTGTTCAATGATGAGTTACTCAAAATATGTATGTCGGTATTCAAGGGCACCCATCCGGGTTGGTGAAGCCAGTGGCGGCTGACGCGAGTGCGTGGTTATCAATCACACTCTCCAGCAAGTTCACTGGTCCGTGGACGTTGAGTTCTTCTAGCTCAAAGATTACAAATAAAATGCACAGGCATGTCAGCACTGACAGATTCTTCTGGAAAATAAAAAACAAAAATGTTTATTTGTTATCATCCAGTTTGTTTTTCCCCTCTGACTAATCAACAAGTCAACCCGACAGCCCAGGGGTGTCCTAAGTTTTTCCAGCCAAGGCCACATACTGAAAATTAATTACAACTTTTTTTCTTGTTAAAATACTACTTATTTTTCTACATACTCTGACATAATTCTTGTAAAATGCCTGTTTATTTCCCTTCTTTCAAATTGTTGAAACTTTCTTTTTGTAAATATTCTTGAAATTATGACTTTACTCCCATAGTATTTTATTCTTTTAATTTATCATTTTGTATATTTAGTTTATTCTTGTATCAACTTTTTTTTTTAGCTAACTTGAACTAATTAACTAGCTTTATTTGTTATTTTGTTTGTTTCTCATCTTGTTACAAAAGACAGTCTGGAGTTACCTGTAAGTACTCTAAGTAAAAAAAGTTATTTATTTATTTATTTAGAATTTCAACTTTATGCAACTTTATGCATTTTGACATTGTTACAAAAGTAATTTTTTTTTGGACTTTATATAAAATAATTTCTTTTTTTTTGTAGTTGTCATTGTAGTTGTACAAGTCCTTTCAAGTCAGTTAGCTCCAATTCGAGCTACGAGTTACGTCTAGAGTCAAGAACATCAAGTCAAAGTCAAGTGAAGTCTTTTGGAACATTTGTCCGGCAAGTCACAAAGAGAGTGCGTAAGCTTTGTGTGTGTGTGCTTTAGATGGCTTGGGGTTGCTGTCTGACTCTACATTGATATTTTTTATCATTCCAGTGAGAATTTCTACCAGATTCGGTACGTAATATACGATGGAACCTTGGTTTTCCGACATCTCAATGTACGTATAGTAGTGTTGAAAAAATAGCAGCCCTATCTGACTAGGCAGATTAATCACTGTTATTAGTATATCTTATTGCTAAATATTGCCCGTTATATTGTATATATTGCATATATTGGTACATCTCAAACAAGTTACAAGTAGGTGCAGTAGATTCTCAGAAAACAAACAAGACCCAGCTTTCAATTGGGCATTCAGTTGAAAGACCTGTGTTTAAAAAAACAGAAGTGTGGCATTGAATCAGTGTTCAGTGATCAATATTGTTAAAAAAACAGGAGTAAATCAGGTGGCCCCCATTTAAGGATAAAACCAGCCCTTGTTAAACATTATTTCTCTTTGAAAGCCTGAGCAAAATGGATCGTTCAAGACATTGTCCAGAAGAACACGTGGCATAAAACGGAAGACAACTATCAAAATGGATGGAAGAATAACCAGAATGGCAAAGGCTCAGCCAATGATCAACTCCAGGATGATCAAAGACAGTCTGGAGTTACCTGTAAGTACTGCGACAGTTGTAAGACATCTGTGTGAAGCTAATCTATTTAAAATAAAGTTCCTCTGTTAAAAAAGGCATGTGCAGAAGACGTTAACATTTACCAAAAAATGCATCAAATGGAGAAATGGAGGAACATTTTGTGGACTAATGAGAGTAAAAATGTTCTTTTTGGGTCCAAGGGCCACATACAGAAGGGCTGCACGGTGGATGAGTGGGTAGCATGTTGACCTCACAGTCAGGAAATCTGGGTTCTCTCCGTTGGACTTCTCTGTGTGAAGTTTGCATGTTCTCCCTGATTGTTATCAGCATGTAAAATCTTCTGTAAAGAATTCATTCAGTGGAAGTATGTTTCCGCTAGAGTCTGACCTTCTGGAATGGATTAAGGACAGAAACCAAGCTTCTGCTGTACAAAAGTGTCTCCTTCTTCAACCAGGTGAAAGTCATGTTAAATGTTCATTTATCCTTTTCAGTCATCATTTACGTGTATTTTGCATTGTGTTCTGCATGTAAAACTATACAGTATATATTTTACCTATACTGTATATAAATTGTCTGACCACCAGTCTGGCCCAAAGTCAGCTGGGATAGGCTCCAGCATACCCGCGCCTCTAATGAGGATAAGCGGCATAGAAAACGGATGGATGGAAATTGTCTGCCCTGCGATTGACTGGCGACCAGTCCAGGGTGTACCCCGCCCAAAGTCAGCCGGGATAGGCTCCAGCATACCCGCAACCCTAATGAGGATAAGCGGTATAGAAATTGGATGAATGTATAAAAATTTGGGGGCCTTTTGTTTTTTCCTAAGAGAAATAGTGTTTCAGTTGTCACTGATGAAAACAAAACTGTCGATTCCAATCAATAGTTTTGCTGTTAGAAGCCAGAATCAGCTGTCATTTCTTTCCAGTGCAACACTGGTATCAAATCAGAAGTCTAGTTGTTTGTGTGCAACCACAGATTGATTTCAATCAGAAACATCACAGTTCAAAATAAAACCCCAGTATTCTGTGATGACAGAAATTCCCCATCTTATCTAATTGCGAGTAAGATTCACTTTGTGTATCCAGAGTTGGAAGCTGCACAATCAAACCAAATTTCCCCCTGACCTCACGTGTGACAGCCATTTAAACTTAACATCGAAAATCCCTATGAACACCATCAGAGGCTTATACATCTCTGTCAGACCTCATCAGATCAGCTTTTAATTTGTTGTGCTATCACATTTGTTCCCTCGGATCCAGAGGAAATTCTAAATGTGGATGACGCTCATTCATTTTGCAGGTTGAACGAATGTTTAAGCTTTGGCAGAAGTCTGCAGTTCTCTAAGCTTTTACTTCCTGGTCCATTTTCATTTCATGATTGTGACAACTTGGAACACTGCTCAGCCTGAGATCTCCTCAACCTTGTGACCTTACATGTCTGCAATCTAGTTTATTTACTGCTCTGGGGACTTGCCTACGAAGCTTGTTGGAGACGTGGTAAAAAGGCATACGTTAGAAATAACCATGCAATCGGAGCCAGTAAGGATTTAAACTCACGCCGTAACTGACTTCAAATATTTGCAAAGTGTTGATATCATGACATGACACCAATGGATACCATGTCATTTATCATAAACATCATTACGCACAAGTGTATAGTAGCCCAACTAAAACTTGGATGCTTCATCGTGATATTATGTACAATATTCATTCATTCATTCATTTTCTATGCCGCTTATCCTCATTAGGGTCGCGGGTATGCTGGAGCCTATCCCAGCTGACTTTGGGCAGGAGGCAGGGTACACCCTGGACTGATCGCCAGCCAATCGCAGGGCACATATAGACAAACAACCATTCACACTCTAATGGGCAATTTAGAGCGGCCAATGAAGCTAACATGCATGTTTTTGGAATGTGGGAGGAAAGCGGAGTACCCGCAGAAAACCCACACACCCACGGGGAGAACATGCAAACTCCACACAGAGATGCCCAAAGGAGATTCGAACCCTGAACCTCCTGACTGTGAGGCCAATGTGCTACCCACTCGACCACCGTGCGGCCTATGTACAATATAACATATTAATTATAATAAAGATCACGTTGTCAATAATTCTGTACGGTTTAGGTTTACAGACACAAATAATAAGTCAAAAGAAGACGTATACTTATGTCGAGTATGTGTCTGTAGCAACGTTCCTCCTCCACAAATGACGGGGTTTTCTATCGCTGTGCTTTGAAATAACACACAACATTAGTTCCTCATAAAATCCTTATAGCACACCTAATATAATCCTTTCTTAAATGTCCATCGGGAATTACAGCAGTTAGTTTGAGATGTGACTTCATCCCGGCTGCATGGTGACCGAGTACGTAGCATGTTGGCCACAGAGTCCGGAAGATCCGGGTTTGAATTTCCGTTTGGAGTTTGCGTGTGTGGGGTTTTTTTCCCCAGGTACTCGGGTTTCCTCCCACATTCCAAAAACATGGTGACATAATGTTAGGTTAACTGGCCACTCTAAATTGTGAGTGTGAATGGTTGTCCTTATGTGTCCTGCAGGTCCAGGTGCCCCCCACCTCTCACCCGCGGTCAGCTGGGCTTCAGTGGGCTTTTCTCAGAACTTTTCTCATCATATGTCCTTGAATCCTGAAAGGGTTATGATTTAACTCAATGTTCACACAGATATCTGCCAAACCGTGTGTTCCAGTTCCATAATGTGTGTGTATTTCAAAAAAAAAGCACTGCACACAATAACATTGACTCTGTTATTTACCAAAGCCAGGGCACTAGTCTAAAATCTGTATTTTCTCAGGATTTACACATGATGTTTATTGTTTGCTGCACTGCTCAAAAATGCCTTTTACTTGAAGCGGAAATAAAAGAACGTGCGTATCATTGAGCAGTTGCTTGTACTGTTTGGTCAAGTAAAAAATAGCTACCGGTAAAGGGTTCAGCATTTAAAACTCAGGAATGTGTTGTTTTATTATTAAACTTATTATTTTTATAATTATATTTTTGCGCATATGTAAGATTCCTGCTTGAGGTTTTAAGAGCTTCACAAGCAGTTAATTGGGTCCAGATGTGACCCTGATTGGTGAATATCCGTATTTATAAATGAAACTAGGGCCGCAACTAACGATTATTTTAATAATCAATGAATCGGTCGATTAATTTTTCGATTAATCGATTAATCTGATTTTTTTTTATGACATTTGTAATTTTCCCTTCTTTGCAGTAATCCCTTTAAGAATGCATGAATGGACGTTCCCCCCCCCAAAAATCATAGCGAAGAGGAAGATCTCAGTTACCAAAATTGAAGTAGCAAAGTACAAACCATTAGTTGACAAACGTCACAAACACTCTACTGCAGTTTCCCTGTCCTACCAGTTTGTGTGCATGTGGGGAGATCACGGAGAAAGCGCAGAAATGTAGGCATTTTCCTAAGCGCAAGTACAAGTATGGGATTTACTTTGCGTGGGAATGCCTTTACACACACACTACGCACACATCTCTGCTTGCTGTGCAAGATTTAAAAAAGAGGGAAAAATGTTGATAGCTCTTTTTTTTAGATAATATGTCTGCTTTCATGGACCACTAAGGAAATTAAAAAGTAGTTACATTGGAGTGGCTAAAATCCGGATATTTTATAGTACATTTTGAAATGAAACGATGAATCGATTACCAAAATAGAAATATTGTCGTATTTAAAGCACACAAAACCTGTAGACGTGAAATAACACCCCTATAGTCACCTTAACATTCTTATCAATATATTAGACGGAGAACAGATCAAATAAGTCATTGAAGTCGTACTGTATGCGTACTTGGGTTATAACTGCAACAGTCTCCCGTGTTAGGGATGTTTCTGCCTTAGACCTCAAAACTAAAATTAGTCTGGTGCGTGTGTGTCTCACAAAACATTACAGTAACACTACCGCCACCTACTGACCACTGAAGAACACTACACATCATTACAATGTATTTGAATGCATCTTCTGGATGAGTCTCCGCTTGGGAGTCTATGTGTGAAGTTTGGATGTTCTCCCCGTGCATGCAGGGTTTGCTCCGGGTACTCCGGGTACTGCACAATGTCCACAGGTATGAATGCGAGTGTGAATGGTTGTTAGTCCATATGTGCACTGTGATTGGCAGGAGACCGGGGTGTACCCCACCTTTCTCCCAAAGTCAACCGGGATAGGCTCCAGCATACCCCCGCAACCCTAATGTAGATAATAGAAACTGGAAGAATGGAAGGCCTAAATACGCATCATTTTTGACTGATAACAGGCCGTATAAAACTGCGTGATTTATTAATTCATGCACAAAGCGTTTAGTATGTTCTTTGTGCATAAGCAACCACATCCCTCCCAAAAAGAGGCTTTACTTATCACAGTCGTGACCGCTGCCGTTACGCCTATGAAGGTGGATGAGGAGATAGCACAGTACCTGAAAGACAAGAAAGACACACACAGTACAGTTAAAGAAGAGAGCTGTGGGAAAATGTCAATGAATTGGTACGTACGCCTCCCTTAGCCTATCTTTCAGTTTTTGTTTCGCAAAAATGTTATCTCGGTTCCTGTGCATTTCCGGGTTGGCGTACAATAACGCAGGTCTTGCCGTGTTGTTAATGCACGGCAATCAAGTCGTCAATGTAAGTCAAAGTATGTGTTAATTTGTCTCCTGCATTCAACGTTTATATGCACATGTATGCCTATGGTTAGAGTTTGTTTCGGTTTGAGTCGGACAGGTTAATGATGTTAACCGAGGTTTCCCTGTATTGTCAATATTTCCTATTTGCAGGACAAATAGGTATTATTATTATTATTATGGAGTAGAAATAAACTGCATTAAGACAATAGTTAGGATCCTGTTGAAAACAACAAAAAGGCTGTAGAATGACGCAAGACGTTGCTCAAAAGCAGTAAACAAGCACAGTTGGAGGGTTAATCTGGTTTTTCTTTCTTGTTTTCTCCTTCCTTGCCACCCTTCCATCGCTGCTATACTTTTCATGCTTTTCTTTCCCCCAGACCGACCGGTTCCATATTTGGTCTGGCAGCGGCAGCTAAACGCAATCTCTCTGTTACAGAGGTCCAGCTGATATTTAACCCACTCTCGGCAACAGCACAAGGGAATCAATCACCTGTTTAAAAACCCAAAACTACTGCCTGTAACACATACGTTGGTCTTTGGCTGACAGGAAAGAAACCTCACCGGAGACAACAGTGAAACCCATTAAGGCATCCATGGAAAAACAGCACGCACGACCTCTTCAAATGCTTCTTCTTGAGTCTTTGGAACCAAAGCAAAAATTACCCTTTCGTGTAGGCAAAATGTGCCCGTGAAATGTCATTTTTAATAGTAGATGAGGATCAAACACATCTCTGCAAAGATGCTGCGGATGTTACCACTCATTACACACCATGTGGTATGAGGAAAATGGAAAATCATGGTTTTTGAACACCCCGGTTGTCGTATGATTTGGTTTTAGACAAAAACGTTCTAATGCACGGTCTGCGTTGTTGTACAATATTGAACAATATCCTTCCGTACATTGAATCTTGTGGTATTAAATAGAACAGCGACAATTTTTTATCTTTGATGATTTATCAATTATCCAATTAAACCACTATTCATCAACTATTTGGGAAGTCTATTTGATTACAAAATGTAATAATACTGTAATTCAGCTTTGAACATATGCATGCGATTTTTTTCCATGAAAGCCGACTAATTGTGTTTGTATTTTAGGCAAAACCAAATATTCACACACGTCAGCTTGCGATTAATCGAGAAAACAATCATTAGTCGCAGTGCTACTATTAATAAAGATGTAGATGGGTCATACTGCGTTTATGGTGTGTAGTTTCCGAAAACGACGCATGCCACAAAACAGGAACATTTCAGAGTTCCCTTTGCACGCACTTTACACATACTTCACACCTGCTTACGACCAGTTTACTCTTCGGCACCACCGCAGGCACAAAATGTGTGCAATTGTAAAAGTGGCTTTACTCCAACTAGTCTGTTTGCAGCAAAAAGTGCCATCGTGGCAAAGAAAGAAGAATTCAGGAGCTAAAGCATTTACATATTATGTTACTTTACTTTGTTGTCACTGCCCATTTGTCCCTTCAGATATCAGCCGGTAAGTGCTTTTGACACAAGCGACAGCATCAGAAGACGTCCCACACTTTGTATGGGCCATGAACTCAACACTAAGCTATAGTCCTCTCGCAGCCCCGTACCTCTCCCCAGGTGCCACTTCAAGCAAGCAAGACCACATACTGTATGAACCCTGGTTGAATGAGCAGAGGCTGAGCTCTGTAATGGGCTCACTCGCTTGATTCGCCTTCCCCCCAAAGAACATGGCACCTAAATTTACATATAACGACAGGGTGTGCTGGAATGTTGATGAATGAATTAGTAGATGTTTATGTCGTGATCTGTACTCATACTTGTCCATCCATCCATGTTCTATGCCGCTTATCCTCATTTGGGTCGGGGGGGATATGCTGGAGCCTATCCCAGCTGAAAGGCGAGGTACACCCTGGACTGGTTGGCAAGCATGCACACTCACATGCATACCGATGGAATATTTAAAGTCGCCGATTAACATGCATGTTTTTGGAATGTGGGAGAAAACCGGAGTACCCGGAGGAAACCCGCGTACGCACGAGTAGAACACGCAAACTCCACACAGAGATGCCAAGGCGAGATCCGAACCCTGATCTCCTGACTGTGTCGCCAACATGCTAACCCAAGGGTCGGCAACCCGTGGCATCCTTGTTGGGGTTCCCCTTGCTAAGTGCAGTGATTTTTATTCTGGTCTGGTTCAGAGTGCAGATCGTATCGATGGAAGTCTTGCTTTTTTTAAATCTCGCAGCGTAGCTTACGCTGGGGTGTGTGGGAGTGGAATTGATGTCAGGGCCATTTATAAGGGCATCGGCCAAACATGACACACCCAAACGTGTCTTTTTCTAAACAAATGTGGCTCAGCTATGTGAGATGAAGTGCTGCCAGGTCCCTAGGAGTAAAAATAGCCAAGAGAAGCTATTTTCAGAAATACCCATTGACTGAGGTTATACAAATTGACTACCAAAGAAGGGATGTACCCGAGGAAAGTTATGAACTTGTTTACACCAGGCTCCTTGTTCCTTTTATTTTGTGTTTGTTGATTTATTGATTGAGAATTTGATTAGTAGTTTTGCACACAACTTGTTTACACCAGTATCATTGTTTATCTTATTTTGTGTTAAAAAAAAAAACATTTGAGAAGATTGAATTAAAAAAATAATAATAATTGTGCGCGCGTGAATGCACGCTGAGGCTACGACCCAGCCTCAGCCAGACTCCACTTCGTGTGGCCCCAAGGTAAATTGAGTTTGAGGCCAGGTCTCGGGAAGGGGCTCGCAAGCGAGCGCCTGGAAGAGAGATAGGGTGAGGAGCTCGGCCCTCCGGGAGGAGCTCCGAGTAGAGCCGCTGCTCCTTCACATCGAGAGGAAAATATGCGCTGAAGCATCCTTAGGTACTTGTCACTGCCGTCCTTCCATTGAGAAGAAAATCCAGCTTTTAAAAAAATGTTTTTACAGCAGCAGCACCAGCTGAGAGCAAATGCATTAAATGTATATTTTGTATGCTCTGCTGAAAAGATGGAGGCTTGTATAGCCTAACTCAAAATGATCTGCCTTTTAGAACAAAGTACCAGAACTTTTCCTGGAGAAGTACAGGGTGCAAATACAGTACAATATGTATTTTCATTCATTAAAAAAAAGTATTTGAAAACCAAGGTGAAATATTATGTTCTTTTTCTTGCGGTCCTTTTAATAAGACACCTGTATTAACATAAAACAACCTAAAGATGTCAGAAAAATAGAAAAACTGTTAATTGGTTCTTCCTCGTCATGAAAATCAGTCAAGGAGCAGCAAAAATCATGGTGGAAGTAATAATTGCAAGTTTTAAATATGTGCTTGGGGGGTAGAGAAGCAGTTAACATTGGTTCACCCGGCCGCCTTTACTTGCCCAAAAGTGTTAGTGCAGCTCTTTTACTTCTGTCAATTACACGTGGGGACGGGAGGATCCCGTTAGGGGAGAGCGTGAGGCCGCAATGATAAAGTGGGCTAATATTCCCGCCAAACCCCTATCCACGGTTACAAAGTCAACCCCCGCCCCATCCCCATTTCCTCTCTCCCTTTCCTAAAAGAAGCCAGCCAATATGTGCCACACCGACATTTCCTTTCCCCAGATAATGGAATTGCCCGGCTATAATAATAATTTGAATTTCACACCCTGGTGCCTCAGTTGCGTGGGGATCGACGGCGCGCCGGCATAAATTAGCCTCAATGCACTGTGCTGATCGATAACTGCCCTGTCCATCACCTATTGATCCGCGGCCGTGATGGGGACTCAAGTATAACCTGCATGTGCACACATACACACACACGCACACACACACGCATCCACACAACCAAAATGATTGGATTTTTTTGGCCTGAGTAAGCCGACAAATTACGGGATGAGACTGAGGGCTGCAAAAAGTGGAAGGAAAAAAAACTGACGTGTGATATCGCTATACTACAATACATTAGCGTACATTTCCATCATGCCCTGTCTATAATGCTGCACTCATTCTGCAATGACACATTCGCTTGAGCAGTGGTTTACCTCACAGCTGGAATCCCAATGGACCAGGGATTTTCGTGCAACTAGTACCTTCATTTTCCAGTTGAGTAGCGCCACAAGGAGCCCAGTAAGGACTATGCTTGGAAAATAACTACGCTAAGTCGTTAAACCGTGCGGATAGAGTTGCAGCGTTGCACATTTTTCCCACTCCCGATGCAATCCTGATATCGGAATTGCGATCCCATTCTGACACCAGAGCTTGGTTTAATACGCAACCACAACAAGACAAAGTTTTCCATTACATGTGAGTGGCGCACCGCCACCACAAAGTAAAAGCCACCCAGACTATGCTTATCTATGCCATGCTAAGAATTTAGATTGATGTCAAACTATTGGACTAAATAGGTCAGGAAACAAAAGGAGGCTCAACATTTTAGACTTGACTCACTTTAGGAAACCTGCAATGTTCTCGGTTCATGTTCTGCTGGTTGTTGAAAAAAGGTAGATAAATCAGGTAATAATTAAATGGGTCATACAAATTGTTTGTCATAACACAAAAAAAATGTAGCGGCACAACACAGCGACAGTAGTCCCATGCAGCCCACCACCACAGCTTCAGAAAGTCCCAGGCGAAACACAGAACATCACACGTAACTTCCGAGTCGCTGTATTATCATTGTTGCTCATTTGATATAAGGCTGTAAATAAACTCCTTTCAACGGCAAACCCCCTGCCACTTCAAATTTCATTCTATCACGCCCCCCCCCCCAAAAAAAAATATTAATTTATAAAGGATGCTGTTTAAGGGTTCAATACAGCAAGTCCAAAATATGTAAACTTACGCATTTACACTCAAGCAAACATAAAAATGGCTAAATTAATTTAAATACAAATACTTTATAGTATTATCCACTGGTTACTGTAACGAGGTGTGAAACACACAAGCACCAGACTTGTGTGTCGTTGAAACAACAGGCTTTTATTGCAAGTTGAATGATCTCAAAACAGGCACAATAATCCCTAACACGGGCTACTGTTGCGGTTGTAAACTACACCAAATAATCTCAACTCTGAACGCCCTACTTTACTTCCTGCCCATCCCCCACTTTACAGCAACACACACAAACACAAGTCCTATTTATGTCATATGTATTATTTTCTCTTATTATGTGCCCTGAATTGGGTATTAAGAGTGTAAATGTCACTATAGGGGTGTTATTTAATGTCTAGAAAGCTCTAAAAATGTATTTACAGGCTAATAAACCAACTACAAAAATATTCCATTCATAAATAAGGAACCTTACTTCACCAAAATGTAATAATGTGTGCAACCAATGAACCGCAATGAGCAAGGCATTACTGTACAGGCAGGTATGATGTAGCGACCCGAAAGTTTGGTGGTGTGAAAGATGTATAACAAAAATCTGATATAATAACCGTGTAATAACCATGCAACAAATCTGTGGCTTGTTAAACAAGCTGTAAATAGTAAACAACTGTATACCTTGTATACTGTACAGTATCGTTTTTATTACCTTGTTTTTACACTTACAAGGCTTTTGTGTACTTTTGTACTTTTGCTGCTGTATATGTCCCCTTGTAGGAATAGTAAAGGGATATTTCATCTCAGTGGTTTCCAAACTATTTCTTCAGCACCCCCCTTTTGGAGATAAAATGATTTTCTGCCCCAACCCCGAAAAATATGGTAATAATGAAACGTGTCCGTGGTAACGGAGGGCTCCCCCTAGGGAGCGCGCCCCCCAGTTCGAAAACCGCTGTCTTATCTTATCTCACACACCAGCATTTTAGTGGTTTGATGATTTTATATTTTTATATATATATTTTTTTGCTTACATTAACCCAATATCTTAAATGAGCCACACAAGTTTAAGAAAAATAATGCATTGAAAACAGCTGGCCGCACGGTGCCTGAGTGGGTAGCACGTTGGCCTCACAGTCAGGAGGTTCAGGGTTCTGTGTGGAGTTTGCACGTTCTCCCCGTGCGTGCGTGAGTTTTCTCCGGTTTCCTCCCACATTCCAAAAACATGCATGTTAGCTTAATTGGCAATTCTAAGTTGCCCATTAGAGTGGCGACCAGTCCAGGGTGCACCCCGCCTCCCAACCAAAGTCAGCTGGGATAGGCTCCAGCATACCCGCGACCCTAATGAGGATAAGCGGCATAGAAAATGAAATAGAGCTGGGGAAAACAAATCAATAGAGGCACAAACGAGAGAGGAGGTCATTAATATGACCTTTGCAGAGCTACAGAATGTGAGTGTGGATGCAGCATCAGGATTGTGAATGATGATGATGAGAATCAATTCTCAGTTTAGGTCTTTTCCCACAGCCTCAGGAGGATGAGATGTGTTATGGTGGGGTGTCCAAAAAAAGTGTGAATTGGAGACAAGTGACCACACATTAACGTGTCATGATGAGTCTTGTCTCCAAGGACACCACTGAGATTTTTAATGTCTGACCCCCAAAAGAAGTCTCAAAGGTTGGACCATGTTAGCATCCGCCACCAAACTTTGTTAGAATAAATATTATTAATATCATTATTCCAATAATATTTTGAATTTATTCTCATAAAATTAAAAAATTTTCTGCAACCAAATTGTCCAAAAAATATAACTTTATCCGTTCTTTTGTTTGTCTTAATATTGCAACTTAAGCAAAACATTTTTTCTTTCTTTCTCTGCTCATACGGTGGTTATTTTCCCATATTATGACTTTTTCTTGTATCCTGTAACCTATACAAGACAAGATAAGATTAACATTTTCTCTAAATAGCGAAACTTCTACTGGTGAATTTTCCATTTTTGCTGCCCTTGATGTTGTCTTTTTTTGGGTGGGGGGTTTGTAAAATTGTATTTTCAAATGTGCCATGGGACACAAATGATCCCTGAACTGCACATTGGTCACCCCTGAGTTAGGGGGTTGGAGTTGATTTTATTTTAGGCAGATTGAAATAAATTAGTCTGTAATACTACTTTTCAGTGATGCAGGGTAAGTATCGGCCCTAGATCAGGAATTATGATGTCCGTCCATCCATCCATTTTCTTTAAAGCTTATCCTCATTAGGGTCGCATGTATGCTGGAGCCTATCCCAGCTAACTTTGGGTGGGAGGCGGGGAACACCCTGGACTGGTCACCAGTCAATCGCAGGGCCCATATAGACAGACAACCATTCACACTCACATTCATACTCTAATGGACAATTTAGAGTCGCCAATTAACCTCGCATGCATGTTTTGGGAATGTGGGAGGAAACCGGACCACCCGGAGAAAACCCACACACGCACGGGGAGATCATGCAAACTCCACACAGAGACGCCCAATGGAGATTCGAATACTGATCTCCTGACTGTGAGGCATACTGATAAATTCTATAATAATATATATTGTAGTCATAATATTAAATGTAAAATAATAGTGGGGGTCCCTCATCTTTCGTATACTCTATGTGAGTATATGAGCATACACTAACGGATTCCCATTGATATGTAAGTATGACTGTTTCAATATCAGTATTATTATTGAATTATTCAGTATTCAGTATTATCAGCATGGCTGTTGATATTGTTTTATGTCATGTCCATGAAGGTCTTTATGACCGTCATATTCTATTCTTCTCTATCCCCTCCTGCTCCGGTTACCCAGAATTTGCATAACAATAAACATCAAATTAGGTCAGATAAAATCTAGTATCTTAGAGTATAGAGTATCTTATACTTTTCCCTGGCAGAGCAAATCTGTTAAGGGTGTAAGGGCATCTAGATCATCAATACTATCTGCCCTAATAGCTGGACAGGATTAAAAAAAAGTGTAATCATGTCATGGATAAATCTTCTGGTACTTTGTTTGAGTCATTCTTACCTCTAGGTGTGCACAAACTACAAACCGCTGTCACAGGGTTTCTGCAGGTTTCATAATGTCAAATTTAAGACTTTTTAAGACCTTTTTAAGACCAATATGAATTAAATTTAAGACCTATATCACAGCATCAAAAACACAAACAAAAAGAAGCAGAATTACATATATTTATTGCAACAGTGCAATACAATACAAAAACAACAAGATACAAACAGCTTAGCTCAAATCTGTAGTGTGTATGCACACACGTGTGTGTGCGTGTGGGTGCTACATTAACCTCAGCTCTTCTCTCTTGGCCAGAATCTCCTCCTCAATGTTCTACAGCTCAGCCGATTTCTCCTTGATGGCCCTTCTCATAGCATTTGACTTAGTTATTAGCTGAGGCATTTTACGGCCAGCCTTGCCTTCAACCTCCTCTGCAAATTTGTCTGCATCTCTACAAAGACTTTCAGCAACTGTTTGTGAGGTGTTTCTCCTTTTTTTAGTTCCTCTAAGCAATCCTCTCCCGCCTTTCTCTTTCGGACCTGTGCAAGAGATCCATCCATCCATCCATTTTCTTCCGCTTATCCGAGGTCGGGTCGCGGGGGCGGCAACCTAAGCAGGGAAGCCCAGAGGTCCCTCTCCCCGGCCACTTTGTCTAACTCTTCCCAGCAGATGCCGAGGCGTTCCCAGGCCAGCTGAGAGACATAGTCTCTCCAAAGTGTCCTGGGTCTTCCCCGAGGCCTCCTGCCGGTAGGACGTGCCCTGAACACCTCCCCAGGAAGGCGTTCGAGAGGCATCCTACCCAGATGCCCGAGCCACCTCATCTGGTTCCTCTCAATTCGGAGGAGTTCTACTCCGAGTCTCTCCCGGATGACAGTGCTTCTCACCCTATCTCTAAAGGAGAGCCCAGCCACCCTGCGGCGGAGAAAACCATGGGCCAAGACGACCTGATAGTACTCTTTCTTCAGCTTGACGACATCCACCAGCGGGTTCTGGGATTACCGCCACAACAGGCACTGACCACCTTACGGCCACAGCTCCGATCAGCCGCATGGACAATGGAGGCACGAAACATTGCCCACTCGGATTCAATGTCCGCTGCCTCCCTCGGAACATGGTCGAAGCTCTCCCGTAGGTGGGAGTTGAAACTCCTTCTGACTCTGCCAGGCGTTCCCAGCAGACCCTCACAATGCATTTGGGTCTGCCAGGTCTGACCGACATCCTCCCCCACCATCGGGACCAACTCACCCCCAGGTGGTGATCAGTTGACAGCTCCGCCCCTCTCCTCACCCGAGTGTCCAAAACATGTGGTTGCAAGTCCGACGACACAACCACAAAGTCATTCATCGAACTGCGGCCCAGGGTGTCCTGGTGCCAAGTGCACATGAGGACACCCTTATGCTTGAACATGGTGTTTGTTATAGACAAACCGTGACGAGCACAGAAATCCAATAACAAGACACCGTTTGGGTTAAGATCAGGGTTCCTCCCAATCACACCTCTCCAGGTCTCACTGTCGTTGCCAACATGAGCATTGAAGTCACCCAGCAGAACAAGGGAATCCCCCGAGGGAGCAATCTCTAGTACTTCCTCTAAGGACTCCAAAAAAGGGTGGGTATTCTGAACTGCTGTTTGGCGCATAAGCGCAAACAACAGTCAGGACCTGTCCCCCCACCCGAAGGCGTAGGGAAAGTACCCTCTCGTTTACTGGGTTAAACTCCAACGTGCAGGCTTGGAGCCGGGGGGGGCAACAAGAATTGCCACCCCCGGCTCATCGCCTCTCATTGCCGGCAACACCAGAGTGGAATTAAGTCCAGCCCCTCTCGAGAGGACTGGTTCCAGAGTCCTTGCCGTGCGTTGAGGTGAGTCCGACTTTATCTAGCCGGATTTTCTCCACCTCACGCACCAGCTCAGGCTCCTTCCGTGCCAGAGAGGTGACATTCTACGTACCGACATATTCAGACCGAAATAGAATTAAAATGAGCTTTACACGGACATCGGAAAAAAAAGACCTGTGAAGAAGTATTTAAGAACTAGAACAGCGAATTTAAGACTTTTTAAGGCCTAAAAAAATCATTTTTTTAAATTTTAGACTTTTTAAGACTCCGCGGAAACCCTGCTGTCAGTATCGGCTTGCACTCCTACTACTTTTATGCAAAGAAAGTATACCGCCTCAACAAAAAAGGCTTCATGTCTACTTGGCAAACAGCTACTACGACGTCGTCTTGACATCCATTCCGAGGGGGGAGAGAAGCTGAGTTGACAGGCATCGGCTTGGACAGAAAAAAAGAGAGATTTTTAGACACCATGCCAACCTTTTTATTATTTTCTCCCATCTCAGACCAGCAGAGCAACAGCTGAAGGCCATAGATTGTATTGTAAAAACTCACTTTAAGCTTAGTCCTATACTGGGTCACACTCCCCGGAGCATCGAGCAGAATTGCAGGGTCCTATTTATTAGGAGAGCACAGTAAGAAAGTGTACTGTGAAGTGTCCATTAGGGCTAGACGATGAACTGCATTTGCGATGTAAGGGCGATAGGGCATCACACATATAGACACACAACCATTCACACTCACATTCTGCATGGAGAGACTCCACTTACGCTAACATGCATGTTTTGGGGATGTGGCAGGAAGACACAGTACCTGGAGTAAAATCAGGGATGTAGATGGTTTTAAACTTGTTCATTTTTGCCACCAGGACCAAGGCTGATTGTAAACCACAAGAACATGGAGATGTTGGTGACAGCTGGTGGTTTGGTGGTGGTCATTCAAACATGCACAGACAGAAATACCCACGGGTGGGAGAAAGTCCGTGTTTTGTAACTCTCTAGTCAACACAGGACAGGTCAAGTCAATACAAAGTCATAGTCCTTTAAAGTCATTAGCATTGTTTTGTGTCCCCAAAATAAAATGTAATTTTAACAGCGACAGCGTATATAACGTATTGAATTTGATGAAAATGAATAATATTCCATTCCATTGCATTTTCTTCCGCTTATCCGGGTCGCGGTGGCAGCAGTCTCCGTACTTCCCGGTCTCCGGCGACCTCTTCCAGCTCCACCGGGAGGACACCAAGGCGTTCCCAGGCCAGCTGTGAGACATAGTCCCTCCAGCGTGTCCTAGGTCTTCCCGGGGGCCTTCTCCCGGCTGGGCATGCCCGAAACACCTCACCAGGGAGGCGCCCGGGAGGCATCCGGACTAGATGCCTGAGCCACCTCAACTGGCTCCTCTCGATGTGAAGGAGCAGCGGCTCTACTCTGAGCTCCTCCCGGATGGCCGAGCTCCTCACCCTATCTCTTAGGGTGAGTCCAGCCACCCTACGGAGGAAACTCATTTCCGCCGCTTGTATCCGCGATCTCGTTGGCCCATAACTCATGGTTAGTAGTTTGTCTGCATTTGAGGATAAGCGGCATAGAAAACAGATGGACGGATGGATGCATTTTGAATACAGGACCTGTTAGCGCCCCCACTGTTTAAGGGTAAGAATGCAAGACAGTGTGGATGCACCGTAGCTGCATATTGTCCTCGGCTCACACTTGATTCTGGCGCGTTCTGCAGCCACTGACGTCTTTACGGGATGAAGTGGACTTTCAAGTGACTCTAGTGTAAACCCACCCACGTCGATCTGCACAATGGTCACAATGGTCTTTTGATGTGAGTCAAAGCAACACAGCAAGGGGGGCAGACTTTGCAATGGAAATGGCACATAACGTCAAGGCTGACATAATGGATAAATTGATGCACAGAAGGAGTAGAGGTGAAAGGACTCACGCAGGCGGTCATGAAGCTTAAGCTTGTTTCGGTTTTTTAAATTCTGCTATTAACATTTATTTTGTTTTTACTTGCATGACAGATGAAAATGGCAAAATGTTACTCCCCATGGACTGTACAGTAGTTGGGTTTTTAGTCAATTGGATTTTGCGGAAATGAAAATGTACAAATGAAGCACTGCTTACCAACATCAGGATGGCGTTAGCGTATGATACTTCCTAATGAGGAGAGTTTGAATGTGCATAACTAAATCTCACGCTAATAGGAATTGACTGCACGTTGCAACGGCGCTTTGTAAAAACAAAACAAAACAAAAAAAGTCTCCTTCAAACATCCACGCAGCGGATTTCTGTTTGAGTCAGTCCTTTGTGCACCATGGGGAGCTTATTGAGGCTTTGGGAAATGATTTACATCGAGACGGGCGGCGAGTGCTCCACACGAGTAAGGTGTATGACCTGGTGCAGACAGAATCCAAACCCTTTCAGATCTATTTGCATACAGTATATGCAAATACCATCCGTCTATCTCCGTCATAACATTACGGTACTTTCGCTTCCATATTCATATACTGTACATTAGTATCCCAAATTAAAGACTTTGTTTTACATGTCGGACATGTACGTCGGAGCACCTCCAATGATCCCCTAATTTGTCAAGTGTCTGAGCATGCATGCAAACAACCTGAGCATGACTTGGACCTCTTTGAGAGCCATCAGACGTGCACACTGTATCACACCTGTCCAAAACCTGAGAACTTGAGGTAGTCCAACTTCCATCCGGTGGTACTTTGTATGCAAGTGGGTTCAAAAGGTCAACAAGGCATATTTCACAATGTAGCTTTTTTATGGTCAACCTCAGACATAACAAGCCATAGAACTATATCATCCAATTAAAAATGAATTAATTGACTGTAAATACTGCAGAATGGTACGCAGTAAAATACGACTTTATTTCATGCACAGTTCGTGTTGGATCTTGTGTTGGTTTGCTGCGCGGAAACCGCTGGAGCAAATGCGATTGGCTACGTGTGCAGCTTCGTTGGGTTAACGTTAGTTGGGAGAGTTCAGAGAGAAGACCTAAGATTAGATATAGGCATTAAAAGAACGGAGCCAGCCTGAAAGAGGAACATTTGGATTTGCTCACTCCTAAAAAGGCAAGCTCAATCCAACGTTATGTTTGCATTTCAAAAACTCTATTTTCACTGTTTCTCCTTTTATTCAAAGGTGAAGTGCTTATTGTGTCTTAATGAGTTCGGGTACAATCGTCCATCCATACGCCTATCCGAGGTCGGGTCGCGGGGGCAGCAGCCTAAGCAGGGAAGCCCAGACTTCCCTCTCCCCTGCCGCTTCGTCCAGCTCTTCCCGGCGGATGCTGAGGCGTTCCCAAGCCAGCTGAGAGACATAGTCTCGCCAACGTGTCCTGGGTCTTCCAGAGGGCTCCTGCCGGTCGGACGTGTCCTGAACACCTCCTCAGTGAACCAGATGCCCGAGCCACCTGATCTGGCTCGTGTCAATGCGGAGGAGCAGTTCTACTCCGTGTCTCTCCCGGACGACAGTGCTTCTCACCCTATCTCTAAGGGAGAGCCCAGCCACCCTGCGGAGAAAACTCATTTCGGCCGCTTGTACCCGCGATCTTTTCTTTTCGCTCACTACCCAAAGCTCATGACCATAGGTGAGGGTAGGAACGTAGATGGACCGATAAATCGAGAGCTTTGCCTTTCGGCTCAGCTCTCTCTTCACCACGAGAGACCGGTGCAGAGTCGGCATCGGATACAATCATAACACCTCATAATAACACCAGTTGTGTCAAAGAAGTGGAATCGCCTGAAACTAAAATTTTGGAATAAAAATCAATAAAATATCCACTGTTTTGCACATGATTGTCCAAGTTACACAAGCAACATAAAAGTATCGATCTATCATGCATGCATCTTCAGTGCCCTCTTCCTAGTTACACAAGCACTTCCACTGCCCTCTGCCTGCATAAGCCCATGCCAGGCGACATAAAACCATCATGAAACTAGCCATATCACATGATACTGGAAGCATTTATGGGCAAGAAAGCATTCATCACTTTTGATACATATTTTTTATCATACAATTTGTCAGGGGGGCACTATTTCAGAAGAAACATTGCAAACTTGTATTAAGTATGAGTGCCGTGAGCACTTAAAGCCTAATCGCACACACACCTGCAGAACTTCAGAACTACTACTAACTATTTAAATACTGTCCCGTTTGCGCATTAGTGAGGAAACAGTAGCTCTTTCTATGGCAGGAGCCAATCACAACAAATTAGCGCACTCACGACAAGATTGTGAACCCACTGGAAATCGCAGTACAACAGTACAGTATAACAGTCGGACTCACGGTGTCATCTTTCAAAGAACACTAAACTTAACATTCAAAAAGCATACCTGTGAAATATTCAAGCAAATACCATTTTCCAACAAGTTTGAAATGGGGGAAAGAAAAAAAAAACTCTTAAAGATTTCCGATAATGCATGGCGTCTGAGCACAGCATTCATTGGGGCGCTGCAATGACGTCAGCCTCCCTCTGGTGGACAAAAGCAGTATTGCAGTGGCATCCAGCGTTTTCTATGCTGTTTGTCCTCCAATCAAATGCACTGCTCAAATGAAATGCATTATGGGAAAACTTTAAAATGTGTTTGTTTGTTTTTAACTCGTAATGTTACCATGTATGTGTATTTACTATACCTTCTGAGTGTTAATTTGCTGTCTGACGAGTTGAGTGTGTAAGATGACACTGAGTAATGTAAATTGTACAGCATTGTACCACTGTGAAAAAAAATCCTTAACGGTAGCATATTTATTTTAAAAAGAGAATGGGCAATTTTATTTAAGCGCCTATTTTTCTATAAGATTTTTAACATTTTGATGAAAAAACTTTGAACACGTGTTTGATTTTCTAAACTCACTTTGTGGGAAAAACGTCAGGATATATATCGTCTATGGAATATATTAGGGTATGAGTTTTGGACAATACTGCCCATCCCCAATAAGAGACTAATACAGTACTATTTACATTTGCATGTTTTTAATTTGTTTTAATTAATAATGTTAAAACTGTTTGCAGCACTTACTGAAAAGGGCAGGTGTGGGACATTCCTTCCAACCCCCTACTCTCATAAATAACCCGGGTGAATAAATTAGCCTGCTCATTTGACGTTTAACCAGATAATTACATGGTGCATTGCAGAGCTGGGAGCTCGGCAAAGGGGCAGGTCCGTCCCTGGCTTGCCAATGGGATGCTAACCCAGCCATGACATTGGGTGCTCCTCATCAATCTTAATGAGGCCGGCATCGCCACCGGACTTAACAATGAGACTCACGCTCGTACATGCACTGAGACCTGAGTGACACGCTAATTTACACATGCGTGGTGTGAAGGATTACCAATGCCAGTTAGAGCAAAGTATACTTCTGCGGTGTAGAGTTTGATATACACCTGTTTGGAGCAAAAGGTGGAGTTCCAAAACTCAAAGGCAACTTAGGGGTGTTTGGATAAGATTGAGACCCCTTTGGCAGCATTATTGTGGTTTATGGTGGGAACAACTGCAACTGATGACTAAAGCGCAACAAATTCCAGCACGCTGGTGACACGGTTTGCAAAGGGGGTGCAACATTACCAAAACACCAACGTTCTGTGGGAGGTTGGAAATAATTTGGGAAAACTTCAAATTTGGACTGGACATGAATTTGCATTAAGCAGACTATTATCCTTTACCATATCTCTGCAGTTTATGATTTACAAAAAATAATAATAATATGCGACGAGAGTGTATCAGTAATCGGCTATCGCAAGGTTAAATACTGTGATGGATTTATGGGTGATATCTATGTAGCAACTGTACAAAAGTACATTAAAATTACACAGTCTTTACCTTTACAATACAGTAGATGGATATTTTAGCCTTGAATATTATACCTTGACCCAATATCAGCACGAATAATACATATTTACTATTTATATTACAGCATGGAATGTTAGACAGGGCTTGAAGAAGAGTCAGCAATAGAACGTATGAGAAAAACGGACCTATTTACTTCTCCATGCATGTGGTGTATAGTTTTATTAATAATACTGTAGCGAGGCTCGATATGCATTCAAACCTGGAATCATTCACCAGCAACAGGGCCTGGCCTTTTGGTCTCTTTGCCCCACGTGGGAGTTTTTCACACTTTGCAAATGTTTCAAACAGCAGTGGAAGTCTGAAGGAGCCGTGGTCTTTTTTGTGACGCTGCTTCAAATCCATGACGGGGTCGGTTGTGTTAAACTTCCCCATCCTGTGTCACCACAGGAAACGTGTGCATGACAGGTTCTGCCGCAACTGTCTGTTTCAAACTTCAATTCAAAACTTTGTTGTTGTCATGTCGGCTGCGCACGGGGGATTCGCTGCTGCTGGATAGAAGTGTTGGCACACGGTGGGAAAAGGACTGCTCGTGTGGGAGCCCCAGTAACCGAGATTTTAAATTATGGCTTTTACCATTTAACCTCTTTTGCCGAATTGACTGTTTGGGCTTTTCGCTCGGCTGTCAATCTGTGGAGCAAACGGCAAAATATGGGGCTGTCTGAACCAAACGGACACTTAAAATAGTGCTTCCTACTGGTGACATAGTATTACCTTACTGTAATATTCCATTTAATGTGTTATCTACAGGGTGACATGGCTCATGCGGTACATCTGTTCTCTCCCGACCCGACGCTTGCTGGTTCGATCCTTGGTCCTTGTGTAGTCACCGTTTCGTTTCAGTCATTCTCCATTTTTACATTCCAGCTTTTCAGATGTTTATGGCTGTTTTTTCCAACCAGTCCCACATTTCTCAACCGCTTCCAACCCTTCCAATATCAACATTTCCAGCTCATTCCGGACATGTGGGCTATCAGGTCTCTAAAAATGTCTCCCCCCGTTGGTAGAAATTAATTTTAATTTTAACATGACATGTAACATTCTGCTTATTCTGTGCACAGCGGCATGGCTCAAGTAGTCGAGGGGTCGCCTCGCAACCTGCTGGTTGCTGGTTCGATCCTCAGACGGTGAATCGGTTTTGACTAATCTCTAGACTATTCCAACATTCTTTATGTACTTCATTTCAGCTCCAGCATTTTAGCATGCACATGCAAATTGCTTCATCTAGTACGATGTAGTATTGTGCTCTGCTTGACGAATTATCCGGTAAGGAGCATACCGAAGGCGGATAGACTGTGGTTTGCATATGAAACACAAAAAACTTTTGGTAAAGACAAAAACAAAAAACATTGTTTTAGATGTATACTTAATGAATACAACACCAGAACAGTGCATGTTTTGTAAGCAATTCATTGCCAATATTTCATTATGTAGGTTTTGTCTCGCATCATCTACCAAACACAGCTCACACTCTCACATGCTGGCAACAACACACACACACACACACACACACACACACATGCGCACAGACAGCTTGTGATTTGCTCTGTCATATGTCCTTGGAGCAAATTGCTCCAGCAGGTTGACATCGCTCAGCACCAAATTTGAACTAATTACATGAGGCAATTAAAGAATGACTAAGCCAGCAGTGATAATTGCAACCTGATACGCAAGCGGCAGCCATAATGAAACTGCCATCCTGCTCGGCTCGGCAGTCAGAAAAACGGTGCGCACGTTTGTTGGTAAACACGTATGCTGCCGTGCGTCGCATAGCCTCTACTCGCAACTCAGACTCCACAAACAATTCAAATGGGAGCGAGTGAGAGATAACCATGAAAAAAGGAGCCGAAACAGAAAATCCGGATTACATTGGGAGGGCAAGATAATGTGGGAGGGAGAGCTGGTCTGGATAAGAGAAGACTGCGTGTGCCTAACCACAAGAAAAAAATGGGCGAAGGTGAAAGGCAGTCTGGCAGAAAATTGAGACTGCTGGCCATTTTCAACTGGCCCTCGTCCCTCTGGGTTTATAGCCCGTGAAGCCTCTTGTCATTGAGACTCACCAGAGGGCCAAGTTAACGGGCCTTGTCTTTGCCTCAGCAGTACAGGGCGTAGTCCTCGTCATCATTAACCTACCTTCACGACATCACTGCACACAAGCGATGTGCACACTTATTACGGAAGAAACCACATTTGCAAAGGCAACATAACCTTAGCCCACGCCCTGGGAAGAAGAAACACCCAAATAAACATGAGGACATGTCACAGGGGTCATGCTTGGCCAGTAACATGCAGAATCAAGCAGGTTCACCAGATTCACCATTTTAATTAATTAACCATGAAATTTAATTCACAACAAGTTGTCAGGATTATTTCAGCAAAAACAGCAGCAATACAGAACAAAACAGAAATATATACGTATATATCCATACTACTTACAGTACGACGGCGTATTAGGGCCACATAAAAAAAGGTAAGATTTCGGGGTTTAGTGTCGCAATTTTATGAGAAAAAAAGTCATTAAATTATGATGTTAAAAGTCGTAATTTTACGAGAAAAAAGTCGTAATATTAGTTCTAATTTTACGACTTTTTCCTAGTAAAATTACACGAAAAAAGTCATCAATTTAAAGTTGCATATTTAAAAAAAAAAAAAAAAAAAAAATAGAAAAAAAAAAGAAAAAAATTTAAAAGAAAAAAAGTCATCAAATTATAAGATTTAATGTTATAATTTTACAACTTTTTTCTTTTGTAATTTTACAAGAAAAAAAGTCGTAATGTTACAAGATTTAAAGTCCGAATTTTACGAAAAAAAAGTCGTAATTTTAAGAGAAAAAAAATAGTCATAATTTTACGTGTCATTTGTGTCCGAGGAAAACTAAAGCATAGTTCTTCAGGAAGGAGGGAAACTTCACACAATATTCGGACTTTTTTCTTGCAAAATTTGACTTTTGATCTTCTAATTTTACAATTTTTTTCTCGTAAAATTATGACTCGAAATCTCAGGGTGACTTTAAACCTCGTAATATTATGACTTTTTTTCAGAAAAATTACGACTGTTGCTCTCGGAATATTACGACTTTAAAACTTGTAATATCCATCCATCCATCCATTTTCCTCCACTTATCCGGGTCCGGGTCGTGGGGGCAGCAGCTTCAGTAGGGAAGTCCAGACTTACCAATCTCCGCCAACCTCCTCCACCTCCACCAGGAGGACACCAAGGCGTTGCCAGGCCAGCTTTGAGACATCCAATTGAGACGTTTATATCCACGTACCTGAGACCTGAGTCGCATTTGAACAAATTGTGCTGTTCACACAATCGGAATTGTCCAGCAGTGTGAACTTTGCCTAAGAAATCAGGAGTTCACTATTTTAATTGTATACAGTAAAAAAAAAATCCACGTAGACAATGCAGTATGTTGCGGAACAGAACAGAAACAAAGGTTAGTGACCCAACTTTTGTCTCGCATCGGTAAAGAGGATTGAGTACAAATAAGCTGAAATGTCGCAATGCCATTTGCATGTGCACTTATTTGTCTATAAGTATCTGAATATACAGTAAGTCATCTGAAGTCATACGTCTGGAGGGTGTGACAGTGACAAAGGGTGCAGAGGTTGAGTGGTTTATCCGCGCAATGCAGGTAATTCTTTAAGATTGGCAGCATTATGGGCAGTTAGCATCAGTAATTAACTCACTATAGGCAGTCAATGTGTTCCCCTGAGATTTAGGAGGCCATAAAGAAATGGCCTGAGACTACAGGGGGCACTGCTGACAGGTTGCAAATAAATCATCTAGCACGCGGCATGTGAGTGGAATATACTCTCATTCACGCCTATCTGGGGTTTTATAGATGCTTGAAAGTCCACACACTCCCTGAACAAGTTACCCAGCATGCCTTGCAGGTTGTTATAGAGTAGTATTGTGTTCTGTGTATATTAGTGTGTAAGTCTTCACTTTGATACCCCGATAGTCCATTAGAATGTCCAGGGTCTCTATCACCCACCGTCGGGATAGCAGTCAGTCACATTCAAAAGGTCAGGAATGGCACTAAAAACCTTCAACCCAACAATGAGATTACGTAAAGAAACCAACAAATGGTCAGTGTGGACAAAGCTAGAGGGATCATCCCCAGTCCCTGGGGGTGGACCCTCTACACCTAGCTCACGTAAAGGAAGCTCACCCACCAATTCTCACTACCTTCTACAGGCACCATAGAGAGTACACAGCAACTGCATCTTTTTGTGGTCAGGAGGCTGCAACGTCTGACTGGAAATCCCAGCAGAGGGTGGTGAAGACACGGGAAATAATCTTGAGACTTCTCCTACTCCAGGCAATTGCAAAGAATGCAGCTTGACCAGGGCTCACATCGGCGGAGATACTTCTCACACTCACCGCTGACTTTTTTGGAAAGATATTCGGGAGCCTTCAAAACAGAACCAACAGATTAAAAAAACAGTTTATTTCCACAAGCCTGCCAAACTCCTAACAAGCCAAGCTTTTTGAAATATTTGGAAAAATTTTTTTTTTACCCAATTAAGAATCGTGGGGCCGCACGGTGGCTGAGTGGTTAGCACATTGGCCACACAGTCAGGAGATCTGGAAGACCTGGGTTCAAATCTCCGCTGGGCATCTCTGTGTGGAGTTTGCATGTTCTCCCCGTGCGTGTGTGGGTTTTCTCCGGGTACTCCGGTTTCCTCCCACATTCCAAAAACATGCATGTTAGGTTAATTGGCCACTCTAAATTGTCTATTAGAGTGTGAATGTTTGTTTGTCTATATGTGCCCTGCGATTGACTGGCGACCAGTCCAGGGTGTACCCCGCCTCTCGCCCAAAGTCTGCTGGGATAGGCTCCAGCATCCCCGCGACCCTAATGAGGATAAGCGGTACAGAAAATGACTGAATGAAGAATCGTGGGTATGTTGCTTACTCATCCTTGATACTGCTTGCTAAATTAAAAAAGGAAACCAGGTCTCATGTTTTGATGAAAGTACTAGCCCAGTAGTAAAAGCAAGACATCCGGTCCTTGCCTCAACTCCACTCTCCGTTACCGTCCATGCTGCATCTCAGGTTCAACAATTCACTGGCTCAGTCCATGAGTTTCACTAACTCTGGGGTTGACACGAACCCAACCCGAGATTCACCCGGTCACAAGTTTCCACAGTGCAAGTTTTTGTGCTTTCTGACTACTGACTGAGTAACTGGAGCGACTCTGGAGTATCAGATCCACTGCAGTGAATCTCATAAGAACTCAAATTTTGTAAAAGGAATTCAGTTTCCCAGCACTAATCTGAATGACAAAATCCATCTATCCATCCATTTCCTATGCCGCTTATCCTCATTAGGGTTGCGGGGGTATGCTGGAGCCTATCACAGCTAACTTCTGGGGGAGGTGCGGGGTACACCCTGGACTGCTCGCCAGTCAATCAGAGGGCACATATAGACAAACAAAGATATACACTCACATTCCCATGGACAATTTAGAGTCTCCAATTAACCTAACATGCATGATTTTGGAACGTGGGAGGAAACCGGAGTGCCCGGAAGAAACCCACGCATGCCCAGATCTAAGTAAGTAAGTCTAAAATGTCCAGTTTTCTTCCACTTACCCAGGTCCCGTGTTGCGGGGCAATAGTCTCAGTAGAGAAGCCAAGACTTCCCGGTCTCCGGCCACCTCCTACAGTTCCCCTGGGCGGACACCAAGGTGTTTCCGGGACAGCTCTGAGACAAAATCCCTCCAGGGTGTCCCAGGCCTTCTCAACAGGAGGTATCCGGACTAGATGCCTGAGCCACCCTTACTCCGAGACCCTCCTGGATGGCCGAGCTAGTCACCCTTTTAAAAAGTCTTATTTACAACTACAAATACTGTAAAGACAACTGCAACTATTCTACAGTGACTCGTGCTTAGATAAGTATTTTTTGCCTTTTAAAAATGTTTTTTAACAGTCGACAAAGAATCTTGAAATACCACAACGGACAATCACACGTACCAAATCCTAATACCAAATAAAACTAGTAGACAATCAAAATATAATGTTAAGTCCAGCAGTTTAAAGCAGGGGTCCCCATACTTTTGCATGTGCCACGTAACTTTTCCCTTCTCTCCGTGTAGGAAAATCTGTCCACACCGCCTGGATTGTTTCAAAAAACTGCATCCACACTAATGCCCTGTCCACGCCTAGGAGGATCTGGGGAAAGCTCCAGTTATACGTTAGCTATGGACGTAAATAACCCAAGTTTTGCGTTTCCAAACACCACTTCCAGTCCAGCCATCCTAAGGAGCAAACTCATTTCAGCTGCTTGTATTCAGTCTTTCGGACATTACCCAAAGCTCAGGACCCTAGGTGAGGGTTGGAAAGTACATTGACCGATAAATCGAGAGCGTTTGACTTCCTCTCTCCGCTTCGGCTCTCTCTTCGCCACAACGGTCATGTACAGAGAACGCATTACTGCAGATGCTGCATCGATTCACCTCCAGCCTTCCCTCACTCGTGAACAGGATCCCGAGATACGCAGGACCTCACTCCCCACTCACTAGCCTCAGATTTAGAAGAGCCGAGTCTCGTCACAGAAGCTTCCCACTCGGTTGTGAACCACCTTAGTTAACGCTGATGATTCCACCAGGACCGCAAAGCGCACCCACACTGGATGTATTGGCTGACTGTGGCTAAAAATTCTGTTAAAAACTGTGCAGAGAAGCGGTGACAATTGGCAGCCTTGGTGGAGGCCATTGTTCGCAGTGAACCGGCTTGACTCACCTTGGCGGTACGAGGACTGACTGACGTGTAGTAGTGTGCCGAACCCCGTGCTCCTGGAGCACCTTTACCTGCCACCAATTTGCTTTTTAATTAGATACTGAGAGACCAAATGCAGAGAAAAGGTTCACCGAAGTTCAAAAGAATCAACCTTTGTGTTCCTTGTTCCGCAAAACCCCCTTTAAAAGTCTTAACACACTTCTGTGAATAGGAGTTGTTCTCGCAGACAGGCAGCCTACTTTAATAAAGTACTGCTCCACGCGGTATTGGTTGGTTGCATGGTTCTCCCAGTGAGACATTTACCACGCCGCAGCCTTTTTAATCACGGTGTTTGTCATTCGTCTCGGAGCTGGCAGTAATGCAGAAGGGGTTTGGATTCTGTTTTTAAGACCCCTTATAACTCCCGAGCAAGAAAACAAGTCAGTGTACTCATTAGCACATCCCCGGATGAGTGTCAATAATCGAAAACCACTGCAAAGACTAACTCCGGCTGAAAGGTTATTCATCCGCGGGGGCGAGGGATTGGTGCGGCATTTAAGTGAGCTGCATCGATACAAGAGCAACCGTTAGGTCCCAACCTCGGCGAGAACAGCAACGGGTGAAGAAATGTTGTGAACACGCAAGGAGGACTTTTACCAGCAGTGCTTTGCGGCGACAGTAACTGAAGTGTTTTAAACATTTGCATATTTTTCTAACTCGTCGGCTCACCGGTACATCCCAGGGAGACTGCTAGAAAACGCAACCATTTGTCTAACTCGCGTGTTATCACTATGATACATCACGTCAGCGAGCATCTGCTCAGAAAGTGCGAGCGCAAAATAAAATGAGCAGTCATCGCTCTCTGGAGTTTCTGTGGCAGGCTAGATCTGTTATGTTCCGCAGGACAGGAGGCGTCACTTCCTGCCCTGCGCTCTTATTTTGGCAGGCTGCACTCCCCGCTGGTGTGGAGCTGCAGCCACTCCACCTTAGATGGATTGGGCACAGCTGTGCCCAATCCCAATTAGTGGGATTCATATGCCCAGCACCGGCACAGGGACGGTGCACACCCGCCTTCGCCTCTGCATTCTGGGGGTTCCACGTGTTCTCCTGCTCCTCGAAACTTGCCGAGATCTTCTTCATGGTAGAAACCATCATCTGTTTGTCGGGTTTGCGGCATGCAAAAAAGAAATTGTCTCAAAGTCAAACCGATAATGACGCTGCAATAGAGGAAGCTCTACAGTGAGGTGGAAAAACCAACAAGTTTTTCACATTCAAACTCAAGGCCCGCCGGATTGATTCAGCCCACCGCGTTGTTTTCTTGTGGCCCGTGAAGGCCTCTAAATAACGGAGGTCACGAGTATGTCCTGTCAATTTTGGCAGAAAATGTGTTCTGTCAGCAGTTGGAGATTTTGTTGGTTTTTATTGTTCATTCAGGCCATTTGTTGACGGTGTCAGAGCTTGGTCCGCCAATTCCGGCGTCGGGCTCATTTCCAATGAAGGTTGGACTCCGCCAGTGTTGCTCTTTGCCACTGATTTTCTTGAGTACTTTTAAGGACCAAATAGGGAAGTCTGGGCTTCTCTTCTCAGGCTGTAGCACCCGTGACTCGATCTCGTGAGCAGAAGGAGATGGATGAACGGGTGGGGTTTTTTCTCGCTGTGGTGGTTCCACCCAACTTACTGTTGCTGGCGGGGAACCCTCACTTCACCGTATCTTAACGACAGTCGTTTTGCACCACAAAAAGAGTCAAACCAGTCTTGGTTGGGGGTGTGAAACTAAGGCAAATTCCTCGCTTAGAGGAAAATGTCTGGAAATGCTTGAATCTGTCCTTTCTGGTCTTCCAGCTAGCACTTCTACGTCTTTTTAGATAACCTGAACGGTCCAGTTGCGATCGATTCAATGCCCTGAGAATACCCTGACCTGAATGAATAGGAATATTCCCGGATGCATTGGTTGTCACTGTTACAGACGACCCTTTGAGGGCAACCATTACTAATGACGCCGGAGGGTCTCAATCACCACACGGCTGTCGTGATGTTTAGTTCATTTAATCATCATCTAAACCCTTCTTTGAAAACTCACACACAGCTTTATTCTTGTATGGTGTTGGGAAACTCCGTGCCGGCCGCAGATGATGCACATTCTGCACAGAGCGTCTCCTGAGAGTCAAACATCAGCCGCTTCCATAAACTGACGAGTGGCTGCGACACGAGCAGAGGCCCCTGCTGTGTGACTGCACAGGTCTAGACCGCACCGCCACGGGGAGAATGTCCTCCCAAATCATGACAAATCACTTTGTTCTAAACAAAGGTACAGAGGCACTAAAAGTTTTGCTCACTGTGAAGGTTGAAGAAAACAAAAAGCCACTGAGCAGGAACAATGTGTGATTGCGCTGTAATGTAAGTCAGCGCAATCCTTTGACCCCGCCCCCAACGACCGGGAACCGAGTCTCCACGTAAGTTGTGAAATAAGGCTGATCATCAAGATCCTTCTACAATTAAGATGTGTTTATTAGGACGTCTTACATTACAAAAAAAATAAGCTGATTCCATCAAAGTGAGATTCTTGCAGTGTTTTCAAATGTGTAAAGGGCCACATCATAGCCAATGCTCTGCAAAGTCTTTTCCATTTGCTTTTTCTCGTTGCGTTTATGGGATGGCTCGAGCTGGCGACAAAAAGCAAAGGCATAAGGCTGTGGGCAGGGTGACTACTCCCATCCAGCCTGTTTCCGAGCAGTTTCGATATGGACTGCATCATGTAAGACGTTTGCGTATGTACTGTATATACGTGCATGTGCATGTGTATACACTGTATGTGCATGGTGGCGTGATCGGGACCTTTTCCGGAAACCCACGCTGAGAGCTACATTTAAAGCCAGTAAATGCAACGAGAAAAAGCAAATGGAAAAAAAACAAAGAGCACTGCTGCCAGCAGGCTTATTGTTAGTGCTCTCCTGCCAGGCGCATGCATGCTAAGTGCCTATGGGGTAAAATGCAAACATCCTAAAATGTGCCGTATTAGCATGGGATCCCAACACTATCAAGTACAATTCACTCTGAAAGTATGCAACAGAGAGTTGCATAAACAGATGATGCAGATAAATTGCATCTCTTGTTGATTTCGTAGGTCTTTGAATCAATTCAGAGAATATAGAGTACACTGATTGGGTGCAATCATTAATGGTGCCGTTCATTTAGTCTGGTTTTCACCCTGCAGAAGAACAACATGACATCAGATATGCGCTATATATACATATCCTCATCCCTTGAAAAGTAACTAACATTGACCCTTTATTGTTTTCCACTGTTTAGCTATGCAATCCAAGACAAAAGTTTTGGTCCGGTGACAGTCATGGGATTAGCTACGGCCAGCTTTCTCCTCAGGACCATGGAATAAAGTTTGGAGCCATGAGCTTGTGTGGGGAAACAAAATAGCCCGGGGTGATATCCATGCTGCCAAGTACTGGGTTGAGGTAGAACTGTGTCAAGACTTCCTCAAAGACAAAATGTAAATTATCCGAATTATCCGATTAGAGTTTCCAGAATTACCCTTTTTCAGTTGGTGAATCAAAAAAAGATGACGATATCAAGTAAAGTCAGTGTCATCGCAGACGTACAGTACATTGGAATACATTACACGATAGCGTTAGCTGTTGCTTGGCAACGGTGCAATGCAGCTTGTTGCTTCTAGGATCCATGTAGGCTTCAGCATTTCTTTCCTACCCAAATTCACCATTGTTTTGTCCAAGGGGGGGCAGAACAAGGTTGCAGGCAGACAGACTCATGCTACACAATCTTACAGCATTACCTACTCTCTATCAGACTGTGATCTGTTCAGGTAATGCAAAACATTTGAAGTGTTGCAGATAACCTTCAAAAAACTGCAAAAAAAACAAAGATGGAAGACAAAAGACTACGAACAGAGGAGATGCTTTCAAAAAGAGCTGGATGAACAAAGATACTATGTCCATCACTACTGCACCGAATGACTCTTCATTCCTTGGAGAGTAAATGGTCTGTTTGAGTGTCAACGCTAAGTTTTTTACTATCACCTTATCACTAACTTTTCATTCCTAGTGAGAACGTTGTCTGTACTACAACCATGTTCTGTTTTATTTGTTTATATTCCACTCATTACAATGACAGCATTCATCAGGACTGCATCAGCAGCCATCCATCCATTTTCCATGCCGTTTATCCTCATTAGGGTGGCGGGGATGCTGGAGCCTATCCCAGCTGACTTTGGGCCCGAGGCGGGCACACCCTGGACTGGTCGCCAGTCAATCGCAGGGCAGACAGACCAGCATTCACATTCACATTCATACCTATGGACAATTTAGAGTCGCCAATTACTGCAAAATAATTTATTTACTATGATAAGGACATTGACTACTATTTAACACTGTCACATGACCTTTTGCATGTTAAAGTTACTAACTGCAGGAAGTCTACATATTGAAATAGGGGACAACCTACAGGGTAGGATTTAATAAGCTTTGCTTCTTCCTACTGCCTTTGGACATGTGGAACTGTCCATTGTATTAAGTGATGTATTCCAATGTCATTTACATGCATGTGAAAATCAAATTACACCATTACCAGTATGCATCCCAAGAAGCCGCACCAATCAGTCTGTCCATCTTGTGTTCCATCCTTCCTTCACTCGTAAAAATAACCTCGAGGTACTTAAAACTCCTCCACTTGGGGCAGGATCTCATCCCCGACCCGTAGATTGCACTCCACCCTTTTCCGGGAAAGGACAATGGACTTGGTGGTGCGGATTCTCATCTCAGCCACTTCATACTCATCTGCAAACCGATCCAGCGAGAGTTGAAAATCACGGCTTGATGAAGCCAACAGGACCATCATCCGCAAAAAGCTGAGACCCAATCCTGCGGCCACCATGCCAGAACCCCTTGATGCCCTGGCTGCGCCTAGAACTTCTGTCCATAGAAGTAATGAACAGAATCGGTGACAAAAGGGAAGCCCTGGCAGAGTCCAAACTGTTAACTTATTGGTCCGACTTATTGCTGGCAATGCAAACCAAACTCAAACACTGTTCATACAGAGAATGAACTGCCTGAATTAGGTGGTACAATACCCCATATTACTGAAGCAGTCCCCACACTACTCCCCGAGGGCAAACCCACAGTCTCCAGGGCCTTAAGGAACTCCAGGCGGATTTCATCCAGGACCTCTTTGACCACCTCGGTGACCTCAGCCCCAGAGATAGGAGAATCCGCCACAGAGTCTCCAGGCACGTGGAAGACGTGTCGATAGGATTGAAAACGTCTTCAAGTATTCTTTGACTGTGCACTGCTTCCCCTTCCTGAGACAGCAAATGGTGGTCCAGAATCTCTTTGAAGCCATCTGGAAGTCGTTTTCACAGGCCTCTCCGAGCTCCTCCCATGTCCGAGTTTTTGCCTCAGTGACCGCCAGAGCCGCAGACCGCTTGGCCTGCCGGTACCTTTCAGCTGACTCCGTCCTTTTTATCTACCTCGGGAATTCAGCTCGGTCATAATCAGTGCCGTTCAAGCGGATACGGACACTACTATATGGGACTTGCACGAGTCACTAAACTCGCACCAAATTCAGAACCGGGACGCCACGTTCATTGTGGCTACCTCAACCTTGCACTGCCGAACTTCCACCAGCACATCACCTGCCCGACCAGGGGCGAGCGGACACTGGATCACTGTTACACTCCATTCAAGAACGGCTACAAGGCACAATCACGTCCAGCGTTTGGAAAGTCAGACCATTCCACCATCTTCCTCATGCCAGCATATAAACAAAGGCTAAAGCAGGAAGCCCCGGCACAGAGGGAGGTTAGGCGCTGCGTCTTATGGCGTGCACGGAGCGGTGAAAGAGGCGAAGCGGCGCTACGGCAAAAAACTCGAGTCGCAACTCCAACATGGCGGCTCCAGGAGCCTCTGACAGGGACTAAGAACAATCACGGACTATACAACACCATCCTCCAGAACGAGAAATGCGGACGCTTCTCTGGCAAACGAGCTAAACACCTTCCATGCCCGCTTCGAGGCTGCAGCTAATCACGCTAATGGCACAAACAGCATGTACACTGAGAGAGCCGGACAGGTTAACACATTCACCATCTCGGAGCATGACGTGAGGAGGGCATTCAGGAAGGTGAACACCAGGAAGGCAGCAGGACCAGATGGCATCACAGGTCGAGTTCTGAAAGCCTGCGCTGACCAGCTAGAACCGGTGTTCACAGAAAGATTCAATCTCTCCCCGGAACAGTCTATAGTCCCGTCATGCTTCACGCAGTCCACCATTGTTCCTGTCCCTAAGAAACCCCAGCCCGCCAGCCTCAAACTACCGCCCTGCAGCCCTGACATCAGTGGTGATGAAGTGCTTTGAAAGACTTGTCAGAGATTTCATCACTGCAACACTGCCAGACACCCGGATCCACTTCACTTTGCTTAGAGACAAAACCGGTCTACGGAGGACGCCATTTCACACCTCCTCCACACAACAACGAGCCACTTGGACTGCAGGAAAGGGAATCATGCAAGAATGCCGTTTGTTGACTACAGCTCGACATTCAACACCAGAATTCCCTCCACACTCACATTGAAGTTGGAGGTCTTGGGTCTCAGCCCACCTCTGTGTCAGTGGATCTCCAACTTCCTAACAGACAGCCCACAAGCTGTACGGATGGGAAAACATCCCTCATCCTCCATCACTCTCAGCACAGGAGCCCCCCAGGGTTGTGTTCTGAGCCCTCTTCTGTACTCGTTGTACACGTATGACTGTGTGGCCGCTTTCAACTCCACCACCGTCATCAAGTTTGCTGACGACACGGTCGTGGTGGGTCTGATCTTCAACAACGATGAGACGGCCTACCTACAGGAGATTATACACCTGGAGAGATGGTGCCAGGGGAACAATCTCCTTCTGAAAGTCAGCAAGACTAAGGAGCTAATAGTAGACTTCAGTACATTGCAGGAGCGAACATACAACCCTGCTTCCATCAACAGGACTCCGGTGAAAGAGTGAACAGCTTCCAGTACCTCGGAGAACACACCACGCTTAAAGGACTTTAAACTACCCTCTTAGGTGCTAAAGACTTTTTACACCGGCACCATCGAGAGCATCCTGACCCGGCAGCATCACTTCCTGGTTCGGGAACGGCACCATGCAGGACCGGCGAGCCCTAAAGAGGGTGGTGCGTTCAGCTGAGCGTACCATCCACACCGAGCTTCCAGACCTGCAAGACCTCTATAACAAGAGGTGCAGGACCAGAGCCAGGAAGATTGTGAAGGACCTCAGCCATCCTAACAATGGAGTCTTCTCACTGTTGCTTTCCGGAAAGCGATTCCGCTCCTTGAAGGCAAACACAGAGAGAATTCTTCCCGTACGCCATTCGGGCTCTAAACAGGGATACACCGGGCGCATAAACACAAACACCTCTCACTCCACACCTTCACCTCACACTCTGCTCAGTTTGCACAACCGTGGACTGGTTGGACGTAAGTTATAATAATAATATGAAACAAAATTTCATTTATTTAAGAATATTTAGAAGGTGAAAAAAAACTGTATAATTGAGGGTAAAAAGAGCAAAGACTGAAATTCGTACTAATAGACTTTTCCACCTATATCATTAAGCTTAGGTACAGTTTTTTTTTTCCTGAAATATAAATGTATTATATCTACACGTGCTGTTTTACAACACATCAGAGTGGCCGTTGCATTTAATCATTTTTCAGTATGTGGCCCTCAATCGACAAAGTATGAACACTCCTGGGTTACGGAGCTCAGAATGAAAGCACACAGAGTATATATAACAGTTGCTTCACCCTTCTAGAAAGTGAAAGTGAAAACTCAATTTGCGTGAGAGAAAGAGTGAAAACGTCGCACGTAGTCCCAGTATTTTCCCCTAATTCACATCCATGTGTTTCACAACTCTGGCTGTGCTATGTGAGTGTGTCAAGACAAACTTCTATGAGAAGCTGTGGTTGCTTTTTCAAGCTTCTGAAATGCACGCCAGCCCGTATGTTTTATGTGGAAATAGTTTTGGGTTTTTTGTTTGTTTGTTTTTTATCCAGAGTGGGATTAATAAATCAAGGCAGCTTGCAGAGTTATGCTCTTTTTTTTTTAATTAAAAATAAAAAGGACAATAAAAAACAAACAACAAATCATCTGCCTCGGTTTCACCAGACTGATTCTATGCAAGGCTGCAGCAGCCCTAAGGGCACGCTGCAGGGACCCCAGCATATGTTGCCGTGGTACTAAGGTACAATGTACTAAACAGTTACTAGAACACAAATGAGACGCTGACAAATGGGCACCATCCAAGTCAAACTCCATGGCGTCAGCGGGCCGACGAGCGCAAAACAGTCTGGAGTTGATGAAACGTTCATAGAAGAGAACACGAGTCGAGGTGAAATACCACTGAGAAACTGATAACATGGAAAGTGAAACCAGGAAAGAACAACAGAGCTGTGAAGAGTTAGACTGCATTTTGAGTACAATAAATCTGTACATGTTGGTTGTGCTGCACTAACATTGAAAACACTCCCAGCCTCAAGATCGAACCAGCAACCGTCGGGTTAGAAAATCTCCACTCTACGACCTGAGCCACAGAAGAAGTGGAATTCATTTTTATCAGACTAAAAACAGCAGAATTTCAAATATTGGATGCAAAATGAACGAAACGATCACGAGAATAAAAAGAATGTTACAGTAATTAAACATGTAATGTGCCCAGTCATTTTCAATATGATTGTGAAATTACAATAGACACGTAGTGACAGATAGCCACAGTGTCCTTAACAATTTGGCATTAGATTTGTTTTAATTGGTTAAAAATGGGGCCGCACGGTGGCTGAGTGGGTAGCACGTCGGGTTCGAATCTCCGTTGGGCATCTCTGTGTGGAGTTTGCATGTTCTCCCCGTGCGTGTGTGGGTTTTCTCCGGGTACTCCGGTTTCCTCCCACATTCCAAAAACATGCATGTTAGCTTAATTGGCAACTCTAAATTGTCTATTAGAGTGTGAATGTTTGTTTGTCTATATGTGCCCTGTGATTGGCTGGCGACCAGTCCAGGGTGTACCCCGCCTCCCGCCCAAAGCCAGCTGGGATAGGCTCCAGCATCCCCGCGACCCTAATGAGGATAAGCGGTACAGAAAATGAATGAATGAATGAATGAATGATGAAAAATTGTGCAGAATTTTATAACAAAAATGATTATTCGACATCTGCCCAAACTGGCCAATTAAATTGTTGACAGTAAAAGGGTCATTTCATATTGACAATAGTACAAATCTGCAGCAGTCATGTTCATCTAAGCATCGTCAATCGATTGAGGAAAAAACAACCCCTTAGAAATCTCAAGGTTTAGCTGATCAATGTAGATTTTAGTACTGGTTTGCAGTTCATTAAAATGGGGAACCTGATCAACATTAAAGAAAAAGCGTTTCACAACTGTCAAGTATTGTTTATGTTATTTGAAAGATCAAAACTTTGAGCGAGCCTTATGACTATTACTTCTGAACTATAAAACCTGCAAATGAGCGCTCCCCGAACCAATTATTCAAGCGTTCTATGGGAGACCCGCAACAGAACAGTCGCTTGATTAATATGTAAGACAATACCTTGGCAGTGATGCCTTTCATTTAGGATTGCGTTATGGAGAAAAAGTGGGGTGGGGTGGGGTGAGGGGGGAGGGGTGCTCAGATGGTCTCAGCAGGCCATCACATAATCCTCCATATCACATCCGTTGGATACGCATGCTACCATCTACCATGCAGATGACAGCAAATACATGGCCAAGCAGGAAAGAGAACAGCAAAAATGCAAACTATTTGGTTTGATCAATCATGTAAATTGAGTATTAATATATAGATATATATCTGTAGTATACATACCTGCAATATTTTCACGTGGAATGTATGTGGAATGGAGTAAAACCACTCTCAAGCTGATTGTTATGTCCCATGCAAGGCGACACACCCATCGATTGCAATCGTTCNTTTTCACGTGGAATGTATGTGGAATGGAGTAAAACCACTCTCAAGCTGATTGTTATGTCCCATGCAAGGCGACACACCCATCGATTGCAATCGTTCTTTGGGTCTTTGCCAATCGATACTCAGAAAAATAAACGTATTGCAACAGTGGTCTCCCCTCCTGGAGGGTACCCAACAGAAGTGGTAACAGGCACGTATTTTAACCCGCCCGTGCCCCTTGCCCATGGTGTGCACCCCTTCGACCTCGCCCCTGAGCCGAGTTACAAAACTCACCAGGTGCCTGGCGCGCGCCGCAACTAGCCCTGCAAGCAACACCCGTCGTGTCACATGCGCCGCCAAAAAGAGGTAAATGGTAGATGAAATGGTAGATACTTGCCTAGGTTCATGGCTGACCTTGGGCTGAAAAAGGTTGGTGAGCGCTGATGTGCAGCATTGCATTTACTTACCGTGGTTATGATTTTATGATTTTACAACGCAGCACCTGGGGAATTGAACAGCCTGGCTCGGGATTCTCACATTGTAGTGTAAATCAAAAGCTTTAGGATTACTTGTCTGTTGATTTCATGCTTGAGAGAATTGTATCCTCCATTAGGGTCGCGGGTATGCTGGAGCCTATCCCAGCTGGCTTTGGGCGGCAGGCGGGGTACACCCTGGACTGGTCGCCAGTCAATCGCAGGGCACATATAGACAAACAACCATTCACACTCTAATGGGCAATTTATGAGTGGCCAATGAAGCTAACATGCATGTTTTTGGAATGTGGGAGGAAAGCGGAGTACCCTTTCTCACACGCACGGGGAGAACATGCAAACACAGAGATGCTTAACGAAGATTCGAACCCAGAACCTCCTGACTGAGGCCAAAATGCTACCCATTCAGCCACCGCTGGAGCACACACAATATTTGCCTTCAAATGCGGACGAGTATTAAAAACTATGCCACAGAAACAATGGAAACACGCCTGAAAGGAAAAGCTGAAAGACAACAATATTAGTGATTCTAACAATATCGCAACTCCACTTGATGTGTTTTGCATCAAATTCTAAAAATTGTTTGAACCATTTTTCATCTTTAGCATACAGTCATCCCTTGTTAATTGATTCCGGACTCAGTTGTACTTATTAAGTAGGATTCCTTCTTTATAAATTAAATATTTTTGTAGTTAGAGTATAGAAAACCTGTTTACAGATGTTTTAATATGTTTTTTAACATTAGAGCCCACTAAATAACACCCCTATAGTTGCCTTTGCACTTTACATTCACCCAACCACAGAGTTGGTTTTTTTTTGGATACGGCAGTAATAGTAGCCCGTGTTATTATTATGACTATTATCATGTTATTATTATTGTACCTTTTATGAGATCATTTATCTGCCTGCTGTTCCAGCGATAAAGTCTGGTGCTCGTCTCACCCAGCAATTCCTGACACCTAGTCACCAATGTTAAACGGAACTTCCACAATCTAAATGTGTCTTTTAAATGCTTTGTATTTGTATTTTTGGTTATTTAGCCATTTCTATCATGGAAAATGCTTCATTTAGGCAAATAACTTCTATCATTGGTTTGCATCTTCCAAGAGACAAGCTCAAACTTCTCTGGCTCTTAATCTTTTTACTGAGAGTGGCAAATTCACTGTGCAGTAAAATTGAATTCTACTGGTGAGAATAAACGTGTTTGAGAAATAACATGAACATCCTGACCGTGCATATTTTTGGTTCTACACATTCCCCGTACGGCATCGCATTGTGTTGCACAATTCCAGAGCTGCCATGAATGACCAGAGTCGCGAATATCATTTGTTCAAATATATGTCTGGTCCTGTTTTTCAGCTTGTCACATATTTCCTTAGACCGTACAGCTTAAGTGTCACATTGCCCTCCAGCCGACCCCCCACTGCCACTGTATGGCTCATAAACCCCAATGTGTTTCAGACCCCCGCCCCCGACCCAAGTGGCCCCAACCAGCACCTCCATGGGTGCAGCGCTGGCCACTCGAACACAACTGACCAAACTCAATTACATGTCCCATTTATCTCTGCTGGGGATGTTTGGCCCTGTGGCACCGGAGTAAATCTCTGGTCCCAGTCAATAATCTATTCTCCAACTCATCCGAGGGCCCCCCATTGTTATTAGACATCCGTTTGGCAGTTGAACGATGAATAGTGGGCGGGCAGAGTGGGTGGGAAAGTAGAATAGCGAGAAGGTGGAGTGGTAGGAGGTTATGGGAGAGTGTGAGGCCAGAAGCCATCCATCTACCAAATGACTTCACAGTCCATTGTAGGTTGTAATGCGCCCCAGCCTCACACACAGGCCAACATAGCAGTGGGATAGCAAAGGTCACGCCCCCAAAACAAATCTCATTGGCTCTCTCGGGGTCAGCGACACAGACAGACATGAACCATCGCCAGACGGACTTGCAAAAAGAGAAGAAGAACATATCAAACCCTTTTGCGTGAGATTTAAGTGTTGCAAGACACCAAAAGTCAAGACTGGGGGTGGGGGGGGGAGAACAAAAGCACAACAAAAAAAAAAAAAAAAATCAGATGTCAAACTCCGTATGTCATGTTGGAAAGATAATTAGAGAAGATATACTGTACAGCGGAGGCATTGGCCGGTGTTGTGCTTTCCCACACATTCAAGTAAAAGTGGTCTAATTAAACCATGAGAGGGCATGTTCATCCTGTTGTCAAGAGTCCACCGGTGATGGATGGGATAATGAGTTTCCTGAAGAGCAGCAGACTGGGATAATGAGTTTTATCCAGGAGAGGCTCAGCGGGTGCTCGATGGGAGCTCCTGCAGCCCAAGCTTGGCGACAAACAAGTCAAGACACTTAGTCAAGTATGGCTGGTGTTTGAGAAACAGAGCATTTTATTTTGCGGGGCTATCTGGTTGGAATGAATTTAACATGGCGATGTGTTAACGTGCAATACTGTGTGTGCAGGGGCGTGAGGGAAGTCCTCTGGTATGATGATGCGATTAAATGATTGTTCCTTTTTGGTGTCACTGGCACATCTATTGAGCTCCCAAGCAGAATTTTTTATTTATTTTTTTATCAGCCCTATTTTTTTTTATCGTCGTCACCGTGAGTGGGGGATCCCCCCCCTAAAATGAGGCTTTATCGTCGGTTGTGTGTATTGTTGTACTTCAGATGCTGCTTTATCCTGATTGTTAAACTGCTCCACGTGCTAACACTTAGCATGGTTAGCAGTGTGGAGAGTGCCAGTGACTGGCCGGAGTTGTGGCTGACAGCAGATCCTGTGGGAATGTACACTGCATATGTATTCTCTGCGCCACTGCGGTAGTATTCTACTAAACCGGCCACTAGGTGTCAGGAGCATTACATTGATGGGGCAACAGCCGCCACGTATGCTGTCAGTACTAAGTGTGAGTCTATGTAATGTCTTTTTGATGTCTACGACGGGGGTGTCCAAACTTTTTTAGTGTTTAATTTTGTTTTCACAACATGCCGCGGGACAATAATAAAAGAAAAACGGGCCGCAAATAGCCCCCACTTTGGACACCCCTGGTCTAAAACATCGTATTTTCTACTATTATGTCAGCTATAATGGGTATTATAAGACAAGTGTAAAAAGGACCACAGGAGTCTAGGGAATAATGCTAAAAACCACACAGTATTTAGTAGATCTCAACAGGTTGTCTATCCTCTGACTACAAGAACATTTTATGTATGAATTAGGAACCCTGCCTTGCGCAAATTCACTTATCGTGGCCGGGTCTGGAATGGATTAACCGTGGTGGCTGTACGCACAAACATTCCAAACATTGCAACATCGACTGCCAACGAAATAGAATGACTCATGACATGACAGGAACATTAGTTGTCAGCAAAAGTACAACAAAGTCAGTAAATTGGGGAAAGGATGCATGACCGGACCAAATGAAGCGGCCTTTCAGACATGGCCACAAGCGTTTGAGTGTGATGCAATAAAGCAAAGCCAGCAGCTTTACAGTGGCCATAAAGGGACAATGGAGCGACTTCTTACTGACGCTTTATGTCCGCTGCCAGCTGCTGCTGGTCCCAGTCTGTGCGAGTTACAGACCGGCACGGGGAAAAAACCAGTCAGAGAAACTCTCTGAACTTGAGACTCGAGTCTTGCGACGCAGGTTTTCTGGTTAAATTTGAAAACGTATGGCCAAATTTTGCATCGCTTTTTGCATCCCGTTTTGTTGCCCTATTCATATATTGACTGAATTGTGCTTATTATGTATTTTCATCCCATAACGTCCCATTGGAGTATGGTTTTTACATGCAAACAGGAACCAGAAGTCAGCTCCATCACACTATGATGTCATCAGCGGTTGATTCTGTAGTTCTCTTGCTTTTGTGTCAACATCATTGGCTTTCTGAGGCGAATTACTCAGATTTACACGATTTCTTAATGGAAAAACGTATTGGGCTAGACTACCTTTTGGTTAGAGTTGGACTTGTTAATAGGGTAAATGTTCCACTGTGCAAAGGTTACACACTGTATAGCGCAGGGCTCATTGCGTTAAAGTTAGTGAATCCTCAACAGAGGGGTTCAGTAATATGAGCTATTTAAGAGCCTTCCGCCCCAACAGCAAAATCAAATATGTCACATGTACAATATAAAGTGATTATGAGGACTATAAAGCCTAACCGCACTTCTTTTTTGCAATATACTATTTTCATCTCTTGATATGAAATGTAACAAAACACACAGTTACTGGTTATACCCCAGGGGACAATGTGATGAAACGTCATGTTCAAGCAGAAGGTGAGACCGCGGCAATGATTCCGACACCGAGCAGACCAACTCGGCAGCCAACACCATGACCTGTGTCAAAGTTTACGGAACAGTGGCCACCGGTGCCTCGAGTAAACATGCAAACTCCACACAGAGATGCCCACTGGAGATTCCAACCCAGAACCTCCTGACCGTGAGGCCAATGTGCTAACCACTCATCCACCGTGCGGCCCTGCTCACTAGTCGATTTTGGGAACACTTTTAAACAATGCAACTAAAAAATGGCACTACAATCACATTGATGTATTCAGATCACAGAATTCCTAGATTGGTCTCCTCATGTGATTCCTAAAGGGCATGCATGCCAACCTGCAACACAAATCATACACATGGAAAAAAGAAACCCATTAAAAGTGGTCTTCAAAAGATTTCAGGTGAAGGGTTCACAACTACATATAATCCCCCAAGTTTATACATTCGTTATGCTCACTTGAAGGCCAAAAGACACATTTACTCTTCACTCTGCTCTATATACTGTCACCAAACAATACGACAAGAATGTTTAAGTAATTTGTGTGCTGACTGATGCTGCTACGCTCCTGAGAAGAGTACTGGGGTTTCATGCCTTGCTCAAGGACACCTAAACGTTGCTCAGGAAACAGACTAAGGCTTTTCCAAAAGCCAGTTGCAAATTCCACGTTTTTAAATTCAAAGAATCGGTGCTGAAGGACCGAGCCACGTTCAAAGAACAGAACAATAAATATTGGAAATTTCCTTTGGCCAGGTCATGTTTCATTTATTACTCAAAACTTTTCTATGTATTTAGACACCAGTGTTTCAACTACAGTGATACTTTGTTTTTTGTTAATAATTCACCACAAAATGTATGAAAACCAAGAAGCAACTGAGAACCAAGAAGGAAACGATGCCCACACACATACTTCCCAGTGAGTGAAATGTACAACAGCCTTACATGAATGAGTTGCACGCCGCAATCACGATCTAAAGCTAACAACGGAGGGCAAGCAATTGCGTGTCATGAATCACTTGCTCAATCCGTCACACTTGCTCAAGCCTCTGATACTCTACTTCCTCTATGTGCTGGCCACGGCCAAAAAAGTGAATACAGCTACATGCACTCCTCCCTGAGCCACCACCTTATCCTGGTGGAGGAGTTTGCGTGTCCTAATGATCCTAGGAGGTAAGTTGTCGGGGGTTTTCATGCCGCTGGTAGGGTTACCCATGACAAACAGGTCCTAGAGGAGGGACCAGACAAAGAGTGGCTCAACAGACCCTGATGATGAATAATAAAAATGGACTTCATTTTCCCTCTCCTGGACACAGGTCACCAAGGCCCCTCTCTGGAGCCAGGCGCGGAGGTGGGGCACGATGGCAAGCACCTGGTGGCCGGGCCTGCACCCATGGGGCCCGGTCCGCACAGCCCGAAGAGGTAACATGGGTACCCCTTCCCATGAGCTCACCACTCGTGGGAGGGGCCAAAGGGGTTGAGTGCAGAGCAAGCTGGGTGGCGGACGAACGAGGGTTGTTCGCGCATGTGCTCTCTTGTTGGGATTCCCTTGTTCTCCTGGGGGACATCAACGCTCATGTTGGCTGCGACATTGAGACGTGCAGAGGCGTGATTAGGAGGAACGGCCCCCCTGATCTAAACTCGAGCGGTGTTTTGTTATTGGACTTCCGTGCCCGTCACGAATTGTCCATAATGAACACCATGTTCAAGCATAAGAGTGTCCACATGACACCCTGGTCCGCAATTCGATGATTGACCTCGTGGTGGTGTCTTTGGGCTTGCGGCCACATGTTTTGGACCGGGGCGGAGCTGTCAACCGATCACCACCTGGTGGTGAATTGGTTACAATGGTGAGGGAGGATGCCGGTCAGACGTAGCAAACCCAAACGCATTGTGAGGGACTCTGTGGCAGCTTCTCCTATCTCTGAGGCTGAGGTCACTGAGGTGGTCAAAAAGCTCCTCGATAGAAGGGCCCCAGGGGTGAATGAAATCCGTCCGAAGTTCCTTAAGGCCATTGATGCTCTGGGCGTGTCTTAGTTAACACGACTCTGCAGCATCGAGTTGACATCGGGGGCGGTGCTCTTGGGTGGGCAGACCGGGGTGGTGGTCCCGCTTTTTAAGAAAGGGGACTGGAGGGTGTGTTCCAACTATCGTGGCATCACACTCCTCAGCCTTCCTATTAAGGTGTACTCAGGGGTTCTGGAGAGGAAGAGCCGCCGGATAGTCGAATGTCAAATTCAGGAAGAGCAGTGTGGTTTTCGTCCTGTGGACTGTGGACCAGATCTCTGCAGGGTCCTTGAGGGTGCAAGTGAGTCTGCTCAACCAGTCTACATATGTTTTGTGGACTTGGAGAAAGCATTCGACCGTGTCCTTTGGGGAGTACTGTGGGAAGTGCTACGGGAACATGGGCTATCGGACCACCTAATTCAGGCGGTTCGTTTCCTGTATGACCGGTGTCAGAGTTTGGTTCGCGTTGCCGGCAATAACTCAGACTCTGGACACTTTTGCTGTTTCCTTAAAATGTTTTGTTAAATAGAATTTTTAGATTGTGGGCCAATAAATCACTCAGACCGCACTTTGAACGCTCCTGTTGTAAAGCAATGTATGATACATGTATTTTAAGAAAAGAAAAAAAAATGTTATGGTTTGAATAAATGTTACGCACAGTGGTCGAGTGGGTAGCGCATTGGCCTCACAGTCAGGAGGTTCAGGGTTCGAATCTCCGTTGGGCATTTCTGTGTGGAGTTTGCATCTTCTCCCCGTGCATGTGTGGGTTTTCTGCGGGTGCTCCGGTTTCCTCCCACATTCCAAAAACATGCATGTTAGGTTAATTGGCGACTCTAATTTGTCCATTAGAGTGTGAATGTGAGTGTGAATGTTTGTTTGTCTATATGTGCCCTGCGATTGACTGGCGACCAGTCCAGGGTGTGCCCCGCCTCTCGCCCAAAGCCAGCTGGGATAGGCTCCCGCATACCCGCGACCCTAATGAGGATAAGCGGCATAGAAAATGAATGAATGAATGTTATGTTGTAACAGTCAGCTGCATTTTTCAATCGGTTGTAAAGCTCATTTAGAGTTTTCTCAAAGCTCATGATTGGTTCCTTAATAGACTAGTGTGCGGCACAATATTGTATTTTATAATGTGGACATGTGTGGCTTATATACAGTATGTACAATTATGTTTTTGTCTCTAAATTTTGAACAACTCCTTAACATCGCATGGAAGTTGGAAACAGTACCTCTGGACTGGCAGACCGGGGTGGTGGTCCCCATTTTTAAAAAGTGGGATCGGAGGGTGTCCTATAGGGGGATCACACTCCTCAGCCTCCCTGGGAAAGTCTACTCCAGGGTGCTGGAGAGAAGGGTACAACCATTAGTTGAACCTCGGTTACAAGAGTTGCAGTGTGGTTTCCGTCCCTGTTGCGGAACACTGGACCAGCTCTACACCCTTGCAAGAGTACTGAGGGTATGTGGGAGTTTGCTCAACCGGTCTACATGTGCTTTGTGGACTTGGAAAAGGCATTTGACCGTGTCCCTCGTGGTGTCCTGTGGGGGGTGCTCTGGGAGTACGGGATTGGTGGCCCGCTACTACGTGCCATTCGGTCCTTGTACAATCAAAGCAGGAACCTGGTTCGCATTGCCAGCAGTAAGTCGAGCTTGTTTCCGGTGAACGTTGGCCTCCGCCAAGGCTGCCCTTTGTCACCGATTCTGTTCATAATCTTCATGGACAGAATTTCTAGGCGCAGTCAAGGTGTTGAGGGAGTCCAGCTTGGTGACCTAAGGATCTCGTCTCTGCTATTTGCAGACGATGTGGTCCTTATGGCCTCATCAGGCTGTGACCTTCAGCGTTTACTGTAGCGGTTTGCAGCTGAGTGTGAAGCTTCTGGGATGAGACTCAGCACCTCCAAATCCGAGGCCATGATTCTCAGTCGGAAACGGTGGACAATACCCTCCGGGTTGGGAGTGAGGTCTTGCCTCAGGTGGATGAGTTCAAGTATCTCGGGGTCTTGTTCACGAGCAAAGGACAGTTGGAGTGTGAGGTCGATGGACGGATCGGTGCAGCGTCAGCAGTAATGCGATCACTGTTCCGGACCGTCGTGGTTAATGTGAGAGCTGAGCCGGAACGCAAAGCTGTTTACAAATCTATCTACATTCCCACCGTCACCTACGGTTATAAATTATGGGTCATGACCGAAAAAATTACATTGCGGATACAAGCGGCGGAAGGGTGTAGGGTGTAGGGTGCCTGGACTCACCCTTAGAAATAGGGTGAGTCCAGGCCATCCGGGAGGTGCTCAGAGTAGAGCCACTGTTCCTTCACATCGAGTTTAGGTGGCTCGGGCATCTAGCCCGGATGCCTCCCGGGCGCCTCCCAAGTGAGGTGTTTTGGGCATGCCCAGCCGGGAGAAGGCCTGGGGGAAGACCTAGGACATGCTGGAGGGACTATGTCTCACCGCTGGCCTGGGAACGCCTTGGTGTCCTCCCGGTGGAGCTGAAAGAAGTCGCCAGGGACCGGGAAGTATGGACTTCCCTACTGAGACTGCTGCCCCCGCGACCCGGATAAGCGGCAGAAAATAGAATGGGACGTTATAGAATTTTGAAGGTGCAGCTTAAACACCAATGACGTTAGTATTGTTTAGGGGCGCACCAATTCTAACTTTCTGGCCGATCGCCAATCTTTATATTTAGAAACTACAAAATGTTCCAATTTCCAATAGACAATCTTTCTTACGTGCAATATTGTGTAACAATGTACCAAAACATTTTGTCAACATTAGACAAAAACAAATCATAAGAGAACTGAGGTCTGCAAAAACCATGTTTCACCCTTGGCTAAATGAAAAGGGATGCTGCCTATTATTCCTCAAAATATTGTTTGGGGTAGTATGTCTCAGGTGGTAGATTGGTCATCTCCCAACCTGATGGTTGCTGGTTGAGATTCCTCAGTCCTCCTATGACCATGTACTATTGGGATACTGAACCCCCAGTTGGTAAGGATGCTTGCATATCTTGAAGGTTAAAAAAAAGGGCTATACTGGTGAAAGCCCATTTACAATTGTGTCCAAGTCCTGTCAAGTCTCTCTATACTAATTGGTTCTTTGTGTTTTTAAGACCTTTTAAGTTTACACATTTATAGCCTCAGAGACCTCTACGCTTACAAGCTGTTTGATGCATCACGCTGTCCTACTTGAAGAGCTTGAGCCTCTGTCTTATTTACTTTGATTATGTATCCAACGTCAGTTCCCAAAATATTCCCCACAAAGACAAAACGGAATAAAGGATTAAGGTGTCTGCAGGAGAAAAAAAAAAAGTTTGAAAAGGAAATATATAAAATTACAGAACCTTCTGTGCAACTCTGCATTCAGAAGACAGCAGAAAGACAAAACGCTGGTGCATAGTCAATAAGCCCTCAGGCCTTCATGATGCGAGAGAGTGCACAAAGAGAATTGTGGAGACAATCTTGAAAAGTCAAACCTCGTGAAGGAGTCAGACTCCAGTACAAAACAAAATATCTTGCCCTTTAACGAAAGATGTGCAGATTGAGAGGACAATTTGTTGATATAGTACTCTGAACTCTTTACTTGCGTCATACAGATAGATAAAGAGGCTGTGCTTTTGCCTATTTATAAATGTAAATATTAGGGGAGAGATTAAACCATGCCATGTTTTGTCTTATTAAAGGAAAAAATGATTGATCACAAGATAAATCATTTTGCTGGCCTCCATTTACTGCCATGGTGTCTGTTTTCACCGTCTCTCACCTCCAAACAGGCAGCGATCTGTTCACTGGTTCAGCACCTACACCACAGGTGCCAAACTTGTGACATCGAGGGCTGAGACCCTGCAGTTTTTCTTTCCAGCCGGTCACTAAAGCAGGTGATTTTAATGATCAACACCTCCTTCCGTTTGAGGGAAGGAGCTCCTCAATTCTTCTTTTCCTTTCGGCTTGTCCCTGCTTATCCCATCAGGGGTCGCCACAGCGAATCATTTGGTTCTGTTTGATTCGCATGTTTAGATTTGGCAAAAGTTTTACGTCGGATGCCCTTCCTGACACAACCCTCTATATGAGGGACATGACACGTGTATACTGTATATTTGGGTGTGACCAGGATGGACAAGATCGGGAATGAGCACATCAGAATTAAAATTGGTTGGGGAGGAAAAACTGCAGCGTCTTGGCCCTCCATGGCACGAGTTTGACACATGACCTAGATGCTTCATAGAACAAAGGCTTTCCACAGACCAATGGCATGAACGGAGTGAGACCTCTTGTCAGTTACACAGTTGGTTTGTCCCTTTTTTTATTGGGGTGGGGGGGTCACACAAACAGCAAGTAAGCCTTGTGAGGGGAAAAAAATGCCAGAACCACCGCGTGGGCATATACCAACTGCAGACCAAATGAGCAAGGTGAGCCCATCAACACGGATTGGCTGACGGATTTACCTCAAACACATCTACCGGTTTTACCATCTGGGAAAAAACTACACCTCGAGGTGAAGAGCCTCCACTCTGACAGTCAACACGCACCCATTTTGAGCTTCAGTTAACTTTCATTGCACAAAACAGCACAAACTATTTGAGTAGAGTTTTGCGCAGGTTGGGGGGCCAACTTCATATCTGAATGGGAAATTGAGATTTGGACAATATCGGCATATCGGTTAATTGGCAAAAAAGCCAATATCGGACATCCATAATTATTACATGTTATGATAACATCGGGGTTTTATTTGGTTTTAGAAATGTTGACATCAATTTGTGAGAAAGTAAACACCTGCATTATTTTGTGACTTGGTCAATTCATAAACAGTATGTCATTCCAGACATATTTTTCTCACAAAATGTTAAAATCTCATTCACCTTGTCACAGTCTCATGTATCGTCTCGTCTTATAAGCTGGGTGTTTCATGACACCCCTAGTGTATGAATTATGATTATTATATGGATATAACTATGGTATGTGGTTGTTCAAAGTTCAAAAACTACCTAACCACGGTGGTAGTACAACGGGTGGAAGGGAAACAATTTTTTCGTTTTCCAAATATCTCAGATTATTTCTCTTCTCCATTGTGGTGGTTATCATAAATTATACATCTTGATCAGTTTCAGGTGCTTTGGGTTTGACTTTTGTAGACTTTGTGTTATTTGTAGTATGGTACGTTTCTGTTATCATGAAGAACTTGCAGTCGTCCGTGACCTGACCATGTTGCATGTGTGCATGGAGTCACGGCCTTCTGGCCCACCTCTTCCAGTAGCGCTACGGGGGTGGCCACGATGATCAGCGCTCATACACGCCGTGCTTCAGGTCTAAAGTGGTCCCAGTACGATTGGCTTTGTGTGAGTACGGCCTTTGACAAAAGAAGTCCTTTACGACTGCATTCTAAACCCACACCTTCTCATAGTCCAATTCTCCTGTCCTGAAGGCTTTGCACATTCTCACATGTTCTACATCTCATCTTCTCCCACTCTACTGCAGCCCATCTGTCTCCACAGTGCCTTTTTTCCCCCCTCACTGTGGGAATGTTAATGGGATCTCCGCAAAAGTCTGATTAAAAGGACGCTTCCTCCTTGGAGACCACACAACGGTTTTCCTCAGAGCGTCAGCAACCTTGAGTATGGGAACAGTACGGTCTGATATGACTCTCACACAGTATAAGCTAATTAAATTAAGCCTCACTTAATAAAAGCGGAAGTGAATTGAAGCTTTTGTCCCAACGCTGTCATCAAAGGACGAGAAAAAATGTCAGCACGGGAGAAAACACACAATGTGTTATGTAACTTTCATGCATCCCACTGAGCCACGCTCAACCTCATGCATAAAGGGAGCATCAAAGGGTCTCTGAAGACCAGAACTATGAAACACACTCCAACATTTGTGGTCGGGGATCATTTGACTAAAAAGTTAAAACTATAACATTCCATGTGATGGAAGGCTGACAAACGAGTTTAAATGCCAAAGAAGTAAATCAGGCATGACAGCCCACTACATTGTCGCGGAATAACAATCCCCACAATTCAATATACTTTGGTGTGTCCCATTAGGGCCACCTTATGGACCAGCATTATTTCAGTGCCTTTTGCACTTTTGCATGTTCAGGTTGGCAAAAATCCCCCCCCGTGACAAAATGCCCATTTGTGTCTGCGATGTGAGTAGGCGACACGGACCCTGCAGATGTCATCAGCTACTTAGCCGCCAGCCCCCTCCCTCCTGGCAGTAAACCAGGGATGTTCATAGTGCGACCCATGGGCTATTTTCAGCCTGAGGCTTGTTCTTTTCCCATGAGACATTTTAATAAACATTCCACTAATTTGCTTTATCATCTATAACACAAAGCTTACATAGAACACTGAATACTGAGCACTTTTTTTTCCCACTCGTTCATCACGTCGGACATGCCGTGTCTGGCCTCAGGACATTGTACCGTGTCCAGGTAATGTAACGTAAGGTACTGTCTCAGTGCTTTGCATCATGACTACCGCATAGTGAATGGAATACTACATATTACTTGTATTTCAGTATGTTCTGAATAGCAATACACCGCAGTCTACCACAAAACAGCAAACGTGGATTATTTACTGAGTGAGCAAGAATCAACACAGTGGATGTGTGGGTAAGCATGTTGGCCCCACAGTCAGGAGGTTCTGGGTTTGAATCTCCGTTGGGCATCTCTGTGTGGAGTTTGCATGTTCTCCTCCTGCGTGTGTGGGTTTTCTGCAGGTACTCCGGTTTCCTCCCACATTCCAAAAACATGCATGTTAGGTTAATTGGCAACTCTAAATTGTCCATTAGAGTGTGAATGTTTGTTTGTCTATATGTGCCCTGCGATTGGCTGGCGACCAGTCCAGGGTGTACCCCGCCTCCCGCCCAAAGTCAGCTGGGATAGGCTCCAGCATCCCCAAGACCCTAATGAGGATAAGCGGCATAGAAAACGGATGGATGGGTAGTTTGATCACCATTATCTTAAAATTGGCATCATAACCTCTCGGGTTTCTCAGATTTTCTTAAGCTTTAGGTGTCTTGGCGGGTCTTTGCCACACCTAAACCGATCACTGGCATGTGTGTCTGTGAGTGACAGGAAGAAAAGCTCATACTCACGTGGACAAGAGTTGTTTCACGTGTATAACTTCCCGCATGGCCTCATGTTTTGTCTCATGTTAATTTCACCCTAATAAAATTACAGCTGAGAATTTTTTGTGAGAGTTGATGTCACAGGCGACGGTTTGCGCACTTGCCTCAGCATTTCACAATCGAGGACTGCAGACTGAACATAATGAAGCTGAAGACCCAGTTAAAATCCTTTTATCTTTATGGCCAGCGGGGGTCTCCTATTTAGGATGTCAGTGGCCTGAAGGGTGGATAAAACAACTTAGTTAAAAAAATCCAACACATTCCGTTTGATAAAAGGGGACGTGTTCCTCTCTTGCACATCTCCACGGTCTACTTTCATATTCGGAATATTTTCCGGGACGCAAAAGTCTTCAGTCGGGGTCCATCATTTTCTCCTTCAACGGGAGCACAGAAGAGAGGTCAAGCGGATTATCATAAATTTACATGATCAAAAGTATTGCTTTTACAGTACGCGAGCAGAATTCCCTCGTATGGGAGAGCTTGAAAACTTGACGCGTCCGGTCGGAGAGTAACCACCAGTTTGATGCCCATTTAATGAACAACCAAGTGTTCCCGGGATTTCCATGAGTCAGTTCCCAGTGAACGTACGCAGCTTGTGTGGGGTCGTTGGTCACGTCACGTCGCGCTTTGATTTGGTTCAACAGGCCAAAGATGGTGAATGATAGAGAAGCTGGGGGAAAGGCAAAGCAAAAAAAAAAAAAAAATGAGGAAGAGTTCCTTCTCATCCTCATTATGTAAACGAGGTGCATGGCTGTTCAGTGGGTCCTTGGAGAGTTAATTACCAGTGGCTTCTCAGCCTAATTGGCTGAAACTAAAGAATTTACCATTTCCTATTCCTATGCTCACCCTTTCCTAGTCCGTTCTCTCCCTCCTCCCTCAAACACGTTATGCATTTTTCTTCCACTCCAGCCCGTTCTCTTGTTTTCGCCTTCATCTGCGTCGTCCCTCCAGCTTAGCTTCACGCCAATCCAAACTCTTGCAGCAACGCTTAATTTGAGCATCTGCTCCAGCTGGCGGAGAGTGACGCATTTTTGCATTGCAAATTCCAGTTATTTGGCCAGATTAATTACTGCTGGATAAGAAGAAGACTTGCCCGTCACTTAAAAACAAAAGACGAGGTAGTGGGAGCCGGCATACCCGTTACTTCTAACGGATGCAAATTACATAGGAAAAGGCAGGGTAATAGGCTGGAGCTAAGAATTAAAAGTCGGCAACATTAGTGATGAGATGTACCGCGCTACCTTTTGACGGCGTGTGCAGGAAAAAAGATGCGTTTGATAATTTTTCAAAGCACGCCATCCAGGCACGTAACAAACCTTTATAGCCTTTGAAATGATGGCTCTCGTGGTATCAAAAATGTGGACAGACAATATTCCTAGCAGGTGAAAAAGGTCTTGTCTCCCTTTTTTTCCCATTCGATTTTACCGATAGAAGTTGTGCACTAACATACGTGCATAGCTTTGGTAATATACAGTTTAATGGCGGCTTGACGTGCTGTGGTTGAGGCCTCCAAAACTATGGAATCACAGCAGTGCCAACATTAGAGGGAAATACATGTGGGAAAATTTTTCCATTTACCAGTTGGCTCAAGCTGGTGACAAAAAGCAAAGGTAAAAGAAGCTCCTTTGGCCAGGGTGACTAATCCATACCCCGATCACACGAGTTCTGCTTGCAGGGGCTATGTAGTAGCTACGTTTAAATGTAGCTCTTAGCGCAGGGGAGCGGAAGAAATGTCACGGACAGGAAGTAACGTCACTATCACGCCACGATGCACATAGACACAGTCTACGTCGAAGCAGCTGAGTGAAGCGGCTAACGAGCTGGATGGAACTTGCCACCCTAGCAGAATGACAGCCTTTGCTGTGGGCGGGTCCTTCTTTTGCCTTTGCTTTTTGTCACCAGCTTGAGCCATCCGGTAAATGCAATGAGAAAAAACAAATGGCAAAGACAAAGAACAAACAGGAAAAGCAAAAACAGAACAATATGACCTCTTTTGATTATTCTTATAAATCTGGTCTTAAGTATAGTAAGCTATCAGTCAAACTTCTGAGATATTGAACTGGTCAGTTAAGTAGCAGAGGGGGTTGTTAATCAGTTTCAGCTGCTTTGTTGTTAATGAAATCAACAACAGGTGCATCAGAGGGGCAAAACAGGAATGCTTTTCCAGGTTGAGGCCACTGACTCCTCATCTCTTTTGGCTGATTTTATACTAACGGACTTTCTACTGCTGTAGTTTTTCATTTGGCTTGGATTAACATCTGTGTTGATAGCATGGTGCGCTACCTGGACACTACAGAGGTTGCACAAGTAGTCCAACTCCTCCAGGATGGCACATCAATACGTACCGTTGCAAGAAGGTTTGCTGTGTCTCCAAGCACAGTCTCAAGAGCATGGAGGAGATTCCAGGAGAAAGGTAGTTACTCCAGGAGAGCTGGACAGGGATGCAGAAGGTCCTTAAACCCTCAGCAGGATCGGTATCTGCTCCTTTGTGCAAGGAGGAACAGGATGAGCACTGTCAGAACCCTTACAAAATGACCTCCAGCAGGCCACTGGTGTGAATGTTTCTGATCAAACAATCAGAAAGAGGCTCCATGAGGGTGGCCTGAGGGCCTGATGTCCTGTAGTGGGCCCTCTGCTCACTGGCCAGCACCGTAGAGCTTGATTGGCATTTGCCATAGACCACCAGAATTAGCCCCTAAAGGTTAGATAATGGCAACCTGACTGCTATTAAGTATCGGGATGAAATCCTTGGACCCATTGTCAGAACCTACACTAGTGCAGTGGGACCTGGGTTCCTCATGGTCCACGACAATGCCCGACCTCATGTGGCTAGAGTATGCAGGCAGTTCCTGGAGGATGAAGGAATTGATACCATTGATTGGCCTCCACAATCACCTCACCTAAACCCAAAGAATTCCTCTGATTTTTTTGAGCAGTGTGAAGGACAGGCTGAACCAGGAGGATATTTTTTTTATCTTTACAATACAAAATAGTTGTTTATTGGATAATGGATGGGCTGCACGGTGGATAAGTGAGTAGCACCATGGCCTCACACTCAGGAGGTTCAGGGTTCGAATCTCTGTTGGACATCTCTGTGGGTTTTCTCCGCGTACTCCGGTTTGAGCAAGTTTGCACACAAAAAAAGAAAGCGTGAAACCTTTCTTGCTGGGGGAAACAATAAAAGCGAATCATTTAAATCCTGCCGACAGACATGTTGGGTTCGACATTTGCACAAGAGGAAGATGAATGAGATGTGTCTCTTGTGTCTCCAAGTCCTGCCAGCTCCCCATCCTGTATTTCCTCCCCCACCCCCCTCTCCCAATGTGACGCGGGCAAGTCTATCAGGAGGGTACTGCTGTCGGGCACCCGCGTGGTGTTGACAAAACAGATGCTTACTTCCCGCTCGCTGAAACTCGTTCATGTGATTATCAGCACTGTCAGTCAAAAAGCATCCCTTCTCAAGCTTCTCCTGCTCGCCCAAAATATGGACTCCACAGATAGAATTCATAAATCCACTTGCCCATGTGAATGGATCTCCTCTGTGATGGACCTGCGGTACACTCAAAGTAAAAAACCAAACAAAACAAATCCTCACTTGACATTTATGCATTTTCAGCACTACTAATTTAACAAGAATGTTTAAATCTCATTGCATGCGTGGACTGCAATGGTGTAGAAGTGCATGACATCCTCCTGAGAAGTCCGATGGACATGAAGGAGACACAGGAGTGTACTGCTGCACAATCACATCAAGAAGCCTTCGGTGACAAACAAAGCACGACTTGACGTATTTGCCGTCAAGATTCAACATGTCGAAAATCCTCGAAAAGATCCAAAGAAACTAAAACTTTAGGAGAAGAAATTGCAAGATGAAAAAATTGCAAGATTGCAAAAACCTTACGGCAGATCCAGCACCACCCTTCACTACTATATGAAGGGTGGTGCTGGATCTGTGGACTGTAACGTGAATCGTGCATTGTACAATGTATGCATGAGATGCAAATGCAGTATCTGAGTGTACTTTATGTGTTTAATAAGTAAAAGTAGGGCCGCACGGTGGCTGAGTGGTTAGCACATTGGCCACACAGTCACGAGATCTGGAAGACCTGGGTTCAAATCTCCGTCGGGAATCTCTGTGTGGAGTTTGCATGTTCTCCCCGTGCGTGTGTGGGTTTTCTCCGGGTACTCCGCTTTCCTCCCACATTCCAAAAACATGCATGTTAGCTTCATTGGCCGCTCTAAATTGTCCATTAGAGTGTGAATGTTTGTTTGTCTATATGTGCCCTGCGATTGACTGGCGACCAGTCCAGGGTGTACCCCGCCTC
>QODF01000120.1:446272-467275 GCA_024372805.1 Oostethus manadensis
AAATAATGCATTATTTTGGTTAATCATTCAAAATAATGCATTATTTTGGTTAATCATTCAAAATAATGCATTATTTTGGTTAATCATTCAAAATAATGCATTATTTTGGTTAATCATTCAAAATAATGCACGCTGCTAAAATGACATTTTGCTCGTGATATTACTCATTTCTTTCCGTAAAATTGCAAATGATTTGAAACATGACTTTATAACCTTTCCCACACCTTATTTTCCATAAATTGCATAAAATGCTACTATGACTTTAAACAACATGACATTTTTATTTACTATTTCAACTTGATGCTATTTGAATGATGTTAATTTTCGTCATAATACTGTGAACTTTTCCCTCGCAATATTTTCCCTTTAATCATCTACTGCAGATTTTTTTTAATTTTTGCTGTTATTATTTTTTTTTAGTTATCTTGTTCTTATTTTTTTTCTTATATTTATTGCACCGTATTGTTAGAGTGTAAAACAGGCGCAGATTGCAAACGCACTTTGGACACCCCTGGTCTAACAATTAGATGAATGCCTCATCAGCGCATGGTGCACAGCGGACGCGAGGAGACATGCCAAATTGTCTGGCATCTGACGTTGAAATTTGCCAATTTGATAACAGACAATCCTTCTAAAACTGTGGTACACGAACACCAGGGGATTTTTTTGAAACCAAAACAAGAACACCCTGAACACCGCCGTATTTTTGGTGTTTTTGGTTTTGAACTCCAAACCTACATGCAACCTCTACCTTTAGTTTTTTCAAGCGTGTGCTTCTCAAAATCATTAGCTTGTGTCGCCAGAGCAAAGACGCAGGGACCGGGACCACGAATGTCCTGGCTGTCCCCCAAGCTTTGATCCTTTGTTGTGTTTATGCCATTAGCGTGGAGAGATGCATATGGAGGCCTTCCGCCAAGGGGTTGTTAGATCTGAGTAACAAGGACGGCTCAGGTAGTCATTTCCTCTGCTTATCTGTACCGACTTCAAACGCCGCAAAATGAATAGAAAACATTCCGGGTCTGACTTGGAGGATTGCAAGAGTAGGTACGGCTTCGGCTTGGCTACAAACTCTGACAACTACGCTGCAGCAGATCAAAGTTAATTCCCCTCTTAATTAAGCTGGAAATTGGATGGGAGCAGGCAGGGACTAGTTTGTTTTCATTTGCACCCGAAAACCGTGCATGTCCACAAGCGTGCATGTGCGTTTCTCCGCGGACAGGAAAATTACTCACCGCATCCAGAAGGTCTCCTCGAGTATGAAAGTGCATGTCGCCTTGATGGCGCAGTGAGAAAGAGCAGCGCAACGGTGCTCCATAATGAGGCTCATTCGGCTGCTCTCCTTTTTCTCATGGCCATGTCCGTGCGTTGTGATGCTAATGAGCCCTCGCTACCACAAACAGCCCCTTTAATTGTCCTCTTTGATCTACCGCTAATTCTGCTAATTAGGCACCCAACTTTCAAAGTTAAACGCTTCCCTTCCACCTCTAACGGTGTGTGCGCGCGCCTCTGCACGCATGGGAAAACACAATCAAATGGCATGAAGAACATAAAAGCTACCGTCTGTCCTTTTTCCGCACAATTCTCCCGCGGAAAACAAGCGGATAGGTCGTACAGCATGATGAGGACATCGTCGGAACGTCATGACGGGGGCCCCTCTGGTGGCTTCAATAACCAGAGGTGTGCAAGTAAAAGGGCCAAGACTTCTTGCAATCATCTTGTGCTGGTTGCTGGTGCGATCCAACCTGCCCTGCGATTGGCTGGCAACCGGCCCAGGTTGTACCCTGCCTCCCGCCTAAAGTCGTCTGGGATAGACTCCAGCATACACCCGCTAACGAGGATAAGCTGCATAGGAAATGGATGCACGGAAGTAGGAATGTCACCACATGAACATTTCATGTCATTATTGTGACCATAATTATTGAGGGGAGCCGGATAAGAGAAAGTATAAGAGGAAGGCACGTTGGAGAGACTATGGCTCATCATTTCCAAAATGCTTTCTGTAAAGATGGAGCCAGTTCAGGAACTATGTGCGTCCACAGGCACGTAGTGAAAAGGAGTGAAATCGACGTAATACATATGCCTGACCTGTTGGTGGCGCTGTGACACTCCGAAAGCCGAGGTGCACAAGAAATGGTCAGAGGGACTTACGCTTTCCTAGAAGGAATTTTGTGCTAATAAATAACGCTTTAACCAGCACAAAGGAAGTAGACAAGTCAAACAGTTTGCAGTATTTTCACAGGTTAGTGGTGGTTTGTAAGTATATCATAGCATAGTAAACATATATATTTGCATATATATGTAGTATATATAGTAAGCATATTTAAAAAAAATATATAGGCTAGGGGTGTGTGTGTGTCTATTATGTCTTAAATGTCTTATTTCCTCTTATTATCTACTGTCCACAAAGGTTTACAAAACTGTGGTGAGACCATAGATGTTGTTTGGTTTAGAGACAGTGCCGCTGAGGACAAGACAGGAGGCAGAGCTGGAGGTAGCAGAGATGAAGATGCTGAGGTTCTCTTTGGGTGTGACCAGGATGGACAGGATCAGGAATGAGCACATCAGAGGGACAGCACATGTTAGAGGTTTTGGAGATAAAGTCAGAGAGGCCAGACTGAGATGGTTGGGACATGTCCAGAGGAGAGATAGTAAATATGTTGGTAGAAGGATGCTGAGTTTTGAATTGCCAGGCAGGAGGCCTAGAGGAAGATCAAAGAGGAGGTTTATGGATGTAGTGAAAGAGGACATGAAGGTAGTTGGCGCAAGAGAAGACAGAGTTAGATGGAGGCAATTGATTGGCTGTGGCGACCCCTGAAGGGATAAGCCCAAAGGAAAAGAAGATCTACTGTCTACTATAATGAGTAATATTAGTGTAAAAGGGACTATATGGGTGTTATTTTATGTCCAGAGGGCTCTAATATTGTTAAAAAAAATTATTTAGAAGGTCACAGTCACGTTTTCAATGCACTAACTCCAAAAATATTAGATTTTTGCAAATGGAATATTCACAGTCTGCAGGCAAAGCTTGGCAATAATTCCACACCACAGACCCGCTGAGCCGGCCCGCTTAGCGCGAGGTGGAGCACAGCAAGACAACGGTACCTGTACTTCGATGGCAAAATCCGCCATCGGTTATATAAAAACTCTTCGCCGTCGTTTGCAACGGAAATTGTAAGGTTGAGTCCTTCTTTGCAGCGCACATTTCATGACGCCCGCCACACTTACGGGACAGATGCATCGCTACAAACGGGGGGGGGGGGGGGGGGGGCACAACCAACAATGGCTCGTTTTCTCCACCTATGGAATTGAGGGCCGGGCCATCTCACCCTTTGCACATTTGTTCTCAAATCATAGCACATTTATGCAACCCACACAAAGGCTGTCAGCTTATGCTTGTTAAGTTGCAGTCTACTCTTCACCGCAGTCCAAAGGGCATCTCACTGTTTTTGTTTATTCAAACGGCGCCTTCAACACTTCCAGCGCACGAGCTGACTCGCTAATGGGAATAGATTAAGAAATTATTCAGACTTAACAGACCCGGAAGGGATGCAACCACAAATAGCTGCACTGTTTGTCCGGTCCACTTGCTTTCACGGTTGCTCACAGACCCTCTTAAAAGGAATAGCCTTTAGGTACGTCTTTTTTAAGTCCGCCGACTGCTTTTGCACACTTCAGTAAATAAAGCAGCCTGCACGCACGCGCACAAAAACTGTGTGCTATGTAAAGGCCATGTCCACACGGGAACGTTCTTGAGATGCCTTTTTTTTTTAGAAGGTTGAAGAAAACACCTTGCCGGATCAGTAAACAGCTGCATCCAGACGGGAAGACCAAAGTGTGGCGCTGTGAGCAGACATAAGGACGGAACCACATGACACACCAAAGCCTCATCATCTACATCTTCTACTATGCAAGCCTTGCCTAGACTTACCACAAAGTGCAATCACGCCTCCTTTTGGGAGTGACGGCAACAAAGCGGCGGTGGATCGGTGACCTCATCGTTTTCGTCGAAGGCTGTCTACACAAAAAGCTTGGATTTTCCCCCTCTGGAAGCAGTTTTCCAAAAATACTGTTCAAGGGCACCCTGAACACCGTTCTCGTGGGGATGAGAGGCTGAAAATATGAAATATTAGTAGTAGTAAATGATAGCGACTGAAGCGACGATCCAAATTGTTGATAAACTGTCGATTTTTTTTGCACCAAGTTAAAAACTAAGACGGCCACCAGAATTTGCGGAATATTCTCAAATGCACTTAATATGTCACATGACATCACCGTGTGTGGTGACTTATCAAACGGCCAAAAATGCATTTTTCATTCATTCATTTTCTATACCGCGTGTCCTCATTAGGGGCGCGGGGATGCTGGAGCCTATCCCAGCAGACTTTGGGCGAGAGGCGGGGTACACCCTGGACTGGTCGCCAGTCAATCGCAGGGCACATTTAGACAAACAACCAGTCACACTCACATTCATACCAATGGACAATTTAGAGCGGCCAATGAAGCTAACATGCATGTTTTTGGAATGTGGGAGAAAACCGGAGTACCCGGAGAAAACCCACACACGCACGGGGAGAACATGCAAACTCCACACAGAGATGCCCAACGGAGATTTGAACCCAGGTCCTCCAGATCTCCTGACTGTGTGGCCAATGTGCTAACCACTCATCCACCGTGCGGCCAAAATTATTTTTACATTTTTGTATTCCGGAATGAATAAAAAACACGTGTGTATGACATAATTGGTGTACTAATTAAACAACACGGCGGTCTAAGATACCACGTTTCCCAAGTCACCGAGTTTATACGCTGCTGGTGGGAACTCTCTGAAGCTACACAAGTAGAGTTACCATGGCCCGTCTCTCTTCCACTGGTAATTGCCATTGTAACAAATCACTTCTCCAGTGCAAACCACTTCTCCACTGTTCACCCGATACTCACGGGGCAACATTACCAGTGTTCCAAACCCTCTTTCTACGCAGACAGAGGAGGTAGTACTTCAGAACTTGCAACACCTGTAGGAATTGGTAGCAGCAACGGCCAAGGCCTGGTCAGCCTGCATTTCTGCAGAGCAGGTTTACATTGTTGACCCATTTTGCGGTGCCTTCTGAAATATACGTTGTTTTTCAGTTTTTTCAAGCTATTTATTGTTACTTCAGTAAATAACTGAAAAAATGAATGTGTGTTTAAAAAAAAAAAAAAAAAAAACCACTGACCGACCAAAATGTATTTTACGCTGCAACATTTCATTTCCACAGAACTATAGCACTAGAACCATTTGGTGGAGACGCGACTTCCTGGTTTGCACCCGCGACAACCCCCACTGTGAAAAACATTGTGTGCTTGCGTTCTCGGTGTTTCAGAAAAGAAAAGGAAAGTGCGGGGAGGAGAGGCCGACAGCACAGCCGGGAGATCCCATGCCAATCGAAGCATGACCCTTTGGCCGAGTGTTCTGTCTGAGATGCCAGTTTGACGGACGATGCCGGTCCTGGTGACATTTCTCCAGGGTAGGAAAGAGGAGACAAAAGTGTTAAAGAGAAAAGAAAGGACAGAAGGCACAAAATGGCAGAACACACACTGAGCGGCAAGGGAATGATTGGAACTAAACTAAAACTGGTGCAATTGTCCAAATCAATGAATGCATATTGAGCGCAGATGGGACCCGAATATTAAAACACCGCCAACAATCTTAACGATCGGTTTGGAATGAAGTGGAATAAAAACAAAAACAACCTATTCATATTTATGAAGACCAGTCAATACAAACGGTACTTGAATTAATTGATCTCAGATCTGCCGAGCGTCAAGAGATGTTTATGATTTCTTTCGCGCAGCCCTGGTTTCGCAGCTCTTGGAGTTAACTCCGCCTGAAACCTCCCATCCGCCGTTTAGCTCGTTAGCTCCCTGCCGGGAGAAAACAACGGCAATTAAAGAGAGAAGGGGAGCGCTATTGCCGGTCAGTAGATCCAAAATCGCAGAAAACATTCAAGGAGCTGAGCCCTCCCCGCTCTGAACGAGTCCTAAACGGACAAAAATAACAGTAATTAGGGATGGAACATTTTCTATGTTCACACTGCAGGTCAATTCCGATTTCTTTGAATGCAACTCAGGGCTCGTTCGTATGTGGACATAAATGGGATATGCATGCAATGCGTCTGCAGTATGATCCCCTCAGGTGGCATATTTCCCACATAAACGTCGTGGAAAGAGAGTTTTCCGGGCTAGACTTGGATAAACGTACTCACCCACGTAGGCAAAAGTTCTTCTCGACTGAAAACGATTTTTATAAGTTGTTAGTGAAGCAGCTCTCGGCAATTTCTCATCACTTTCCCCCCCACAAACTGTCTGTCTACAAACTTCCATACCAACATTCTACAATAAATAAGCACAAGCACGACGCATTCATTAAAAACACACTGAAAAACATTCCATTCCTATCACCCCCAAGGAATACCGGATGACAAGGCGGCCGATCACAACCTTAATGGTCAGTGTCGCCGCAGCTCCAGGATATTTGGGGGGGGGGGCGCATGTCAAGGCACGGAACAAGGGAACTGCAACAAAATGCGTAGTACATATGTAAGTAAACTGATACAGATGAACTTCATATACAAAAACAGGTCCACAATTGTTTATAATCCAAAATAAATGGGAGTAAGAAGTATTTGAAAAAACAACAAATGTAAAGTTACTAATCTGAGCATAACTAACCATAATGAGCAACCAGTATTAACATAAGAAAGCCCACGCCTCACCAGCCGTGGCCCTCGCGCACGTACACGCCCGAAGCGGCAACAGGCTGCATGTGACAGCGCTCTTCTTTTCAACTTTTGCTGCCGCTGTAAAGCACATGAGTGCCCGTTTTCAACAACCATTTTTACAGCCTAACCCCTACACATAATTATCTTTAAATTAGGGATGAGGTCCGGGTTTAATTAGACCTCGCCATGAGGAGTATTGAATCGCCGCAGCAACTCCCGCTACTTGGGCTGCCAGAACTCGTCAGCCTAATGGACACTTAAACATGGAGGGCCGTCAGGGCCCCGGCAGGCCTGACCCATTTCCTCCCTGAAGCCAGTCGAGGCTCTCACATACACAGGCACCCATTCTTCATGCAAATATTGGCTTATTTCCAAAATGGATATGCGTTTCCATAAAACCGGATGGGTGTATTTAGAAAACCTATTTTAAAAAGACTATTGAGTGTTATAGACCGTATTTTCGTTTTTTCTGAAATTGCTACCGACGTCTGGGGACCGCCGATACATGAATTTAACGAATGCATTCCAAACGGACATCCTCAAGAAATCAAACAACGCACTGTTTTTTCCAAAAGGTTCCCACCTTTTGCACCCACAGTCTGCCTCGGCGCTTCTCTTATATGAATTGCTTGGAACGAGCAAACTGACAAATGAGCCCTTGGGCCCAATGCGAGCGTCTCACTGGTGGAAAAGGCCGAGGGGAATTTGGTAAGAGGTTAAGAAGGTCACATTCTGGAGCCGCAGAGGGATGAGCGGGGATGGTGCCCATTCATTGTCAGGACGGTGAACCCCCGTAATGAGACGTTAGTGTTGCACGTTATTTACTGGACATATGGAGAAACAATTATTGTCAGCAAGGCTGCCGGCAAAATGTAATCTCAGTGGGATGCTTGAGGGATAAAGACTTTCCCTCCTGTCTGTTATGACGCTCATATCTTACCAATTACTTATAAATATATATATAATATCACTGCCGTCCATACGCCGATACAAACAAAGCAACCGTCAAGCTCAAGAGATGGGAGATGACGGTGCAATTATACGGTAGTGTTTTTTTTTTTGTACTTTCAGGATTTCATTTCAGAGGTGGTTGAATCTGTCGGGAAGGAAAACTGTCCCATTTCAGTCCTTCAGTTATCGTCTGCATTCTTCACGTCCTCAGCGCTGCAATGTGAAGCAGTATCACAAAATATGTTAACATTGCGGAGACCACTGATGCGTCGCCCTTTGTGTAACCTGTGAACTTGAAGGAACTGAACTGGCCCGTGAAAATATTGTATGTGATGGTATGCGGTATATTACACCCGTCACTAGGTGTCAGTAAAATCACTGTAGTGCTCAGTGAGACACACAAGCACCAGACTGGATTGCCGGAACGACAGGATCAGATTGCCGGTTTGAAGGATCTGACAACAGGCGCAAGAATCCCTAAATGGTAACACCGGCTACTCCTACAGCCGTGACAAAAAGCTGAAGTCACTTCTTGTCTGCCACTCACCAGGGATTACTTTTACAGCAACACACACCAGCACAAGTCGTATTTATGTCCTGAATGGATCATTCACTCTAACGATGTCGACTATACTGAGCAATAGGAGTGTAAGAGTGACTGTGGGCTTGTTGGTTCATACCTACAGGGCTGTAATAATGTTAAAAAAACGTATTCAGACGGTTGGAAACAGTATTTCCTTGCTCTAACTAACAAGTCCTACTATGCGGAGATTCACGATGAATTATAGAAACGATGCAGCCTGTCACGCATAAAGGAACCCGATGCAAATGATATTACCGGACAGCCCCTTTTCAATTCTTGTGCATCGCCAACACTGGCCAAGTCCTCTGTAAGTTGGGTAGTTCTTCCACAGAGCGGGCGGTTTTCATCTGAACTGACCTGTTTTTGTTCAGCACTGGGAAGACTGAGCATCGTGGTCCACCATGCATTTGCCACTATTCAAAAGGTCCCACCCAATCCTTTTATGGGTTATTAGCAGTTCACGCAAGTGCAGAGTGCATCTCGCTGCCATCCCCTCACCCGCCTGTTTAACTGTCTGTTTATACTCCAGACGTGGGCCGGCAAACAGGCAAATGGACGTGTAAGGACTGGACAAAGCCAGCGAGGGCTGTTTGTTGACTCTCTTCACACTGACAGTGAGGCCGTCTCTCAGGATGTTTTCATAACTAAAGGTCCTCGCTTGCAGCCTGTTGGGAAGAGCACGCGAACGTCAGCTCTGTTGCCCGTCTATGATGTCATCAGTGGTTGACCCTGTACTTCTTTGCTAACTAACACAGTTCATTTGTCATTATTTGCATTTCAAATTGTTTTATGCATGCAAAACTATTTTTTGTGTGGCTTTCTGGAATGGATTGGTTAGATTCACATTATTCCTTATGGGACAAAGTGCCTTCTGGTTTGTGTCTAACCTTCTGGAACAAACTAATGAATTCATATTTATTTTATGGTATTGTTATTAGGGTGCTGGGTGTACCCCGCCTCTCGCCCGAAGTCAGCTGGGATAGGCTCCAGCACACCCTGCAACCCTGATGTGTGTGTATGTGCACACATACGTATACTGTTTATGTACCCCCCTCTCGCCCGAAGTCAGCTGGGATAGGCTCCAGCACGCCCGCGACCCTAATGAGGATAAGCGGCATAGGAAATGAATGAATGGTGACAGGGATTGGTAGAACCCCATCATCCGGAGCAGATGATGTAAGGGGTTATACATGAAGCCATACTAGGCAATGACTACTTTCTATGGAAACTGGCACCAGGTTTTCAAGTGCACCAGGTTACAATTTCTGAAGAGACAATATTTTGAAATGGTGAAAAATCCAAATAAAAAAGAAACAAATGTGTAAGAAACTCGTCAGCGTTCGATCTACAAAGCAGCCACGTGGCTTAACTACATTTAACCGTCCATCTCGGGACTGGCTCCATGTTTTTCCATTAGGCTATACTGACAGCATGACATTTCCCAAGGTGGACGGGTCTGATTCCAGGATGTTTTATTCATCCTATTGACTTGGTCTTGCTGCCAACATAGGCAGTCTGAAGTTGGCAGTGAAGATTTCCGGCACTGTCGTGTTTACTCCTTGGCTGGCCAGACATGGCTCCGAGGCAGCGGGTTGACGCTTAAATAATATACCCATCACAAAACAGACAGGGTGATTTTAAAGCATTACCTGCACTGAAACTGTTCTTTTACTTGCAGGTAGGGAGACGGGACAAGATGTCACCGCCTTCAAAGTTACTTTTTTAAAAGTTGTTCCACAAGCAAGAGGGGGAAACATAGTGCGTGTTGAAAACGGCGTTTTCTTCCCTTTACATCATTGCGGTGCTCTGAAGATAAGATTGTTTTGGTGCTCTTTGACAGTCCTTTTGATCTCCTGCTTTTGGTGCACTTTTTGCAGTGTGAGCCACCTTCTTCCCTGCCTGACCCCGTGGCATCATTTAATTATTGGAACTCATAATTAAAGTAAGACGAGTCACTCAAACAGAACACATGCAAGACATAAAAAACAGTAATAAAAACACCAAATACAAGAGGGAAATAAAAATAAAAATAAATAAATAATAATAAAACACTCCAGGTCAATTCCGATTTCTGTGCTCATTCATATGTGGCTATAAATCAGATGTGTACGCTACGCCACTCCAATCGGGTCGCATGTACACGACAAAGGCACGGCGCTACCATGTGTACCAAGAAGGTCAACGCCGAGGTCAGTGAAAAGTGGTCTATTGAGCAAGACTAGGATGAAAGGTACTCACCGATGTAGGCCAAAGTTCTCATCTGAAATTTATTTCTAAAAGGTGTCGGTGAAGCAGCTCTCTGCAATGTCTCACCACTCCCGTCTCTGACATCCACCCACGTGCACCTTGGAACAGCGTGGCAGAAAGTTGCTAAGGAACTGCCATACCCTATTTCTTCCAAGTCTCCTACACGGAATAGTTTCGGGGAGAAAATATTGACCCCTGTAGCACAAAATGCTTGACACTGCCACAAACACGTTTAGGGGAGCATGCTAATGTGCGGATTGATAGTGAAATATCGATACTTCCGATACGGGCTTGTCATGCACATACAGTATTGGATCGGTACCGCCGACACCGGGCTGAATTTTACCCAGGATCTGATTGGAAATGAAATCAATGGTATCGCACATCACTAGAGCGCACCCTGCAGCAACTTTACTTCCATAAACACGCAAAAAGTTTACATTGTGGCAATAAGGCTTGCTCTTTAAAAAGTTTACTCTTTGAAACCCAGTTTGGCAATTTCTGCACCCTTACAAATACTTGTGATCTCCTAATGGTTAAAATAGAAACAACGTAAACACCTGTCAATTCTGCACCGTGAGAATACTGCAGCATAAGTGGGAACATGTTTGCCAAGCTAAAAGTGTTTGGCAACATTTTGTTCATATTTGTCATATATTGTTCATAAATTTGTCTGAAGCTGTGTTAGTGAGCATTCATAATCCATCCACCTCACATACATGCCATATCAAGATGCTGATTAGACAGCATGATTACTGCACATGTGTGCCTAAGGCTGGCCCCAATAAAAGGTCTCTCCAAAATGTAAAATTATACTGCAAAGACGTGCTACAAGCAGTACCCGATAAAAGGTCTCTCCAAAATGCACAGTTTTGCTGCACAGGTGTGCTCGACACTGGCCCCAACAAAAGGTCGCTTCAAAAGTGCAATTAAATGCGTAGATGCGCCTGAGACTGGTCACAATAAAAGGCCACTTCAAAATGGGCAGTTGCATAGCAAAGCTGCGCCCTGGCCTGGCCACAATAAAAGGTCACCTCAGATTTGCAGTTGATTGCAAAGCTGTGCCAAGGGCTGGCCACAATTAAAGGCTACTCCAGTATGTGTAGTTTTAACTCAGACCACAATGGCTCAGACGTTGCAAATGTTAATGTTAATGTCCAGAGTAGTGATGGGAAACTTGATTCCTTGTACTGACTTGTTAGAGAACAGCGAGTTGTGCTGATGTACTGAAACACTGATCAATCAGACGTGTGCATTCAAAAGTTTAAAGAGGGTGTAGTGTCTTTTCGGTTCATCCTGAAATGTCACCCAAAAGTCAAAGATCCCTAACTGGTGAGTGTAAGGTGTGTTTGGCGAGACACAATTGTTAAATATTAGGTGCAATTTGTCGAAAGACAAGGCTAGTTCAAAACATTCAAACTATATTTCAAATCCAACATGCCCGGGTCCGATGAGTTCAATGGAGAGAACCCGTCCCATTGTTCAATATGCTATGAGACAAGCGACCTTCTCATTTCCAGGCAGGTCACGTGGAACAGGGCCACGGGGAGCCTCCTCCGGGCCACCACACCTGGAGCAGAGAGACACTACGAGCCTTGTTTTCTTTTGCACAGCTCTTTGTTAAACGGGTGTTTGCTTACCAAAAGAAGCAGAACCCCAGAGAAGATGGGTACTAACACTCATTTTGGTGGCATTACCAGACCTGTAAGACGCGCTCGTATTTGTGTCAGTGATTCTGGTCTATGGGGCTGGGACCCACGCTTGGGCATCGGCAATCAAACATCCAACTACAGATCAATCTATAGGGCTGCAACTAATGATTATTCTCAATGTTGATTAATCTAAAGATTGTTTTGTTGATTAACTGAGTTAATGGTTAGGTCCTACACGGACCAAATCAGTAAGAACCAAACACAAATAGTGAGTGGTTTGGTCCCCAACAAGATGGAAAAATGTTGATCACCGTTTTGCAAAGTCAGATCTAATGCTTGTGAATATGTTTACCTAATTATCGAAATCTTAATTCAAAAATCATTTACATCCGAGAGGCTGAAATGACAGAATATTTCTGTTTTAAATGAAAAATGATTAATCAAACACCAAAAATACATTAATTGGACAACTGCAGCTCTAGTTGATATTGTTTTAGATGATAAAAAAAAAAGATTACACTATTTAGATTTTCCTATGGGCCAATAGCGTGCATTTATTTATTATTTCTAATGACTACATGCATTTATAATGAGGGTCAAAAGACAAAATGGTTCAAAACTGGCAAGATCCTCGCTGTGGCAAACTAAATTCCAGATGTGAGAAATTAATCTAGTCCGGAGCGCCTAATCGCTACACCTTCCCCATGTTCTCAGTATGACAAATATCCTTCAAAACCTGACATTAAGCACACGGTTTGAATATGCGTAGCAAACGCCCATCCTAACTCATACCAACCACCTTGGCAAGGCCTGATGGGGAACAGCATCTCCCACTTCCCATGTTTGTCTTTTGCTTCCCTTGTCTGTCTCTTTCAAGCGTCTGGCTGATTCTTACTATTGTCCTTGCCGGCGCCCTTGGGTGAAGCAGGCCATGTCAGACCTGAACCCATCAATCACTCAGCAGCTGCTGTGGGGATGGCGAGAGGGAAGCGGAGGGATGAGCGAGGAGAAGAAAGGAGGTGCGATTCGGGTGACTTATCGTCACCGGTCTACCGTGGTTTGCTTTGCATATTTTCTTCCCTCAATGAACCCCTCCTGTCTTCCAGTCCAGAGCTGCAGGAAAGTCAAATTCTTACAGTTTGGACCCGGCTGTGAAGTCTCATGAGGTTACGCTCAGCTGTTTCAAACGAAGAAGAACGGAGACAAGGAGGAGGAATAGGGAAGACAAGACTGGGAGAGAGGTAGCTGGACATATTATAATAGGAGCACAAAAGGGAGGTGTGTGTGTGTGTGTGTGTGTTCTGTGCAAAATAAAGTGTCCCTGTCAGAGTCCCATCTCCCCCTCTGGGCGGCTGCTGATTAATTGTCCGTACAGCTCCTGTGATAGCGAACAATTTAACCAAGACTCCCAAGACACTGGCCCGCATTCCACCCCAGCAAAAAGACACCTTCCCTCTCTCGTGCCAGACTGCCCTTCGCCGACTGAAAGCCGGTGAATTTCTCCCGCTCGCACACGCCATCCATCCTCTCACGCACTGCAACAAATAATCCGACATCAGCAGCCCCGTTCACCTTGCCATCGGGGGGGATGATGTCTCTCTGTGGGAGAGAGCTTTTGGAACAAAGGCAAGTAACTGAAAGGAGCATGATGTGCAAGGCGTGTGTTTACTCGTGCACTAGTGGCTGGCTGTGATTACGGACCCCCGTCGCAGGTGAATAGTCTAGCAAAGGTGGGTGGAAATGGCACATTTGACTTTGGTGCTGGACTTAGCCAGCTCCACTTAAAGAAAATGTCCATCAAGCAACGCTTTGTTGTGCTTTGTTCGGGCAATGCATTTAGTAGAAGGACGCAGCACTGAGCAAACGGTGCAGTTTGCCGTAAGCATCATTGCGGTACTGTACAAAAAAAAACAACATTTTTGCCCAAAAACCGCATGCCAAATAGCAATGTCTCAACATGCAGGTTGGGCATCGTCCACAAAGTATAAATAAGAGGATTGATAGTGGTTTATCAAATTCGCTGGAGTTCCCAGCCATGCTGTCACAGCAAAAATGGTGTCTTTGCAGCCGTGGTTGCTGGGGAGACTGAAAACAAGTCAATAATTTTTCATATAAAGTTTTGTTGAAACTGTCACAGAGGAATTGATTGACTACCACATAATTGTGGTGGCCGCTTGCAGTGTTTTCAACACTCTTAATAATAATGGCAGTAATTCACAGCATTGTCCCGTCCAAGTCCTCCACTGCAGGACCATCAGGTCACCATTCGGGTGGCCGTATAGGGAGCTCCCCCCCCCACCCAAAAAAAAAAGCAGCCAAGGTCAATTGCCTTTCCTGCTTCTCTCATCGGGTGCTTTATGAACCTTCACATTCAGGAGAAAAGAGCTGAGCTATTTCTACTCTGCTCCAAGGTGACTGTGCCAGTGACAGCCACACCGCTACTGCTTAGAAAGTCCATCCTTTTAATCAGAGGTAATGTGACATGAGTAAACGGGAGATCCATCACCAGCTCATTAGGAGGCCGAATCAAAAATGAAATTATTTTACGAAGCAATAAATCCACACTTTGGAATGAGCTGCAGTAAGTAATAATAGAGAAATAATCCAAATATCAAGTTACCCAAACTCCACACACACCATAGGAGTTCTTTATCTTTGTATCCATTCAACAAATTCAACCAAATAAAAATTGTCATGTCATCACGTATAGACAAACAAACAAACAAACATTCCCACTCTAATGGACAATTTAGAGCGGCCAATGAAGCCAACATGCATGTTTTTGGAATGTGGGAGGAAAGCGGAGTACCCGGAGAAAACCCGCACACGCACGGGGAGAACATGCAAACTCCACACAGAAGATGCCCAACGGAGATTCTTTTACACCAACCTGATCGGCACGGACCAGCCAGGAACTTATATAATATAAATAAATAACTTACATAATAGGGCCGCACGGTGGGTGAGTGGGTGGCACGTTGGCCTCACAAACAGGAGGTCCAGGGTTCGAATCTCCGTTGGGCATCTCTGTGTGGAGTTTGCATGTTCTCCCCGTGAGTGTGAATGTTTGTTTGTCTGCCCTGCGATTGGCTGGCGACCAGTCCAGGGTGTACCCCGCCTCCTGCCCAAAGTCGGCTGGGATAGGCTCCAGCGTACCCCCGACCCTAATGAGGATAAGCGGTGTAGAAAATGAATGATACAATAATTAAACGGATAAACGGAATTGAAAGATAACCTGTTGATAACCAAACATGTTAATGTTAAAATCTTTATGTGCAGGCATTTTTGAAAGAAAAACACGTTGAAGTGCTGTACAAATGGGTTAAGATAGAGGTAATCAAGTAGTTAATTGTTTATTATTAGGATTAAAAATACGAGGTTCCGCTCTGAGCTACAGACGGACGGCTGCTCTTCTATGTTTCCAGCAACACATAATCACAAAATAAATAGGCTAGACCGTCCCATAGCTGCGGCTGCAGGACTCTCCTTTCTTGTCTTTGCTTGGTCTCCCCCAGGTCAACACTACGTCTGCTGCTACGTTAGGAGGAAATTATCTACCACTATCTGGCACTTTGCGGCCTTGGCAAAGGGCATGACATTCTAGACTGGGCATATGCACGGGGAAATAGTGGCTTAGTGTGGAGGAGAAAGGGTACAGTTGCCCTGGTAGCAACATTTCAAAACAAAAACAAGTTCCATTCGCAATACGCACCTTGCAACATTAGCATTGGCTGAGAGTGTTCAAGGCTGGAATGGTGGAAGAAATCCGAGGAGCACTCTAGCGCCACGGATCAGGAAGACAAATACAAACACTCCTTAACTTAGAGTGAGCATTAAAAACACCGACTGTTACAGCCCACTAGTGCATTTGGGAGTTCCTGTCCCGTGCAGGCATAGCGTTGGGGCAACTCTGATTGAGAATTGTTGACTTTTTGTATAGATTTTCAAATTATTGGTTCTCATTGCTGCCGCTCTTTGCAGACCAATCCCTGTGGTAACACATAGGCCTCGCCTCGCCTCCTTAGAGAACTGATTAAATAATGCTGGAGACAGCACCAAATTTGTTGGAAACTCCAAAACCCTCAGGTGAGATCAAAATCCGGGCTAAAAGCTTGTGGAATGTTCAAGGTTTAACATTTCTTTGCAGGTGCGGTAAAGGTATTAAGATGGATCAAGATCTCCTAACAGAGGAGAGCCGAGGAAATGTAGGCTGTCATATCCAAACCACAACCCCACTTTTCCACGCACTTATCTACGCTTGTACTTCTAATGTGTGTCTTAAAAGCGTGCAAAAATCAAGACAAACATTTTTGCAAAAAAATCGGTGCTTCGGAAACCCGAGGTACCACTGCACGTTTGCAATCTGCCGCACTCCTTCTCCCGCTGCCAGATGTCTCTTTACAGCCGGTATGACTGACTGCAAAGTCGTTTATTACAGGTCACAAACGCCAAGCGGCCCTTTTGATGGCGCGCCACCAACCTCTCTGCTCAAACGCATGAAAAATTGACCTGGGAGGACACTTCATGCGACAGGGGAGATCGTTTTGCACAGTTGAATTATGTCGAGTCACATTTGCGAGGAGCAGTTACTTTTGCATTACGTGCTAATCTAACTCCTCTAACCGTGTGCCAAATGTCTTGTTTGGGAGGTCTTCCAGCACACTCGACAAAGCTAAGAAAGCTTCAAACCAACACAAGAAACGTATGAAACATTAAAAGATATTACATAGACTGACATATTTCAAATGTTTATTTAATTTAATTTTGATGATTTTAACTGAAAACTAATGAAAATCCTCAATTCAGTATCACAGAATATTGAACTATTACTCATTCCTGATCCTGTCCATCCTGGTCACACCCAAAATTATATATATATGTATCATGTCCCTCATATAGAGGGTTGTGTCAGGAAGGGCATCCGACGTAAAACTTTTGCCAAATCAAAACATGCGTATCAAACTAAACACAATGATTCGCTGTGGCAACCCCTGTTGGGATAAGCAGGGATAAGCCGAAAGGAAAAGAAGACATCTATTGATTTTATGTTATATGGCCCTTAATCATTTTCAAGACCATATAGCTATTTTGGTCTAGTGTTTGCAATTTACTTATGCAAAAAGGATTGACTAGCTCAGGAGTGTCCATATTTTGCCACTGTGGGCCACATACTAAAAAATGAAAATATGCAAGGACCACTTTGATATTTTGTAATGCAACACATGCAGTGATGTTCAAAGTAATAGCAGTCCAAAGTATATTTCTTTCGCTGCATGGCAAACAAGTTACTAGTAGGTGCAGTAGATTCTCAGAAAACAAGACACAGCGTTCACGATGTGCAAAATCTTAAGGCTGTGCAATTGGGCAATTAGTTGAAAGGGGGTGTTAAGAAATCGCCATGTCGGCTGTTGACTTTACAAACTTTTTTGTTTCCAATGTTTCGCAATCCTGAGAATCACTAAGGTAATATTTAGTTGTATGAGCACAGTTTTTTTTATAAGTGCTTCACATCTGTGTGGCACGGACTCTACCAACCTGTGGCACCTTTCAGCTGTTATTCCCCTCCAACATTCTTTGACAACATTCCGCACTTCATTATCATTTCTTGGTTTTACTTCAGAAACAGCATTTTTGATGGATTAAGGTCCGCGGGTTGGGCTGGCCACTCCATAACAGGGATTTTGTTGGTTTGGAATGAAGATGTTGCTAGTTTCTCTGGTTTGCTGTTTCTCGTAATAATACAAATATTTGAAAACAAATTCTTTAATATTTCAACTTTATGCTACCCAAGTAATATTATTTTTGCTCAAAATATTACAACGTTATTCTTATGAAATTAAAACTTCTCCTAAGACTTTTTTCTTTGAATATTTTGACTGATGATTTTTGGATTTTTGACGGTGTTTCGGCCGCAGTTTAAGGAAAAAAACAGCTGCTGGACAAAAATGGTCACCGGGCTGCACTTTGGACACGCCTGAAAATTAACCATCTTTAAAAAAACAAGCCTATTTTTAATATAAAACTGCACAAAACCACACCAGAACTCAACAATGGCCTTTGAAAATGCATCTTAAATGGCCTGTAATTGCTCACAACAGGAGTGCTGCGCGTCTCCTGCAAAGTCAGGGTTTATTCACGTCATCCATCTCTCTTTCCCAGCTCACTCGGCCTGCCTGTGTAAGGATGTTAAGCGATTACAGTCGAAATGACGTCAATTATGCGCGTTATACTCAGTCGTAGTTATCGACGTATCCGTTCTTTGACTTTCAATTTCATCGCTGCCCTCACAAATATTCACTGTGTACAGATATGCAGTTAAAGGGTGTTCTTGTCCATTTATTTGCTGCTTTCTATCAAAATGTATTCCCCCAAATACACCTAGGTATTTAATCAAGTCCATTCAATTGACTGCAGACAGCGCTGTGTGTGTGGATGAGCATGTTTCCACCGTGTGGTGTTTTACCGCGCTGATTTAAGGATTGTTTTACAATGGCGACGTTCGGATTCTGAGTGAAAAAAGGTGAGAAGCACCATTTTTTCCTTGCACCCTGCATCTGAGATGTTAAGCAGCATCCATCCGACACCTGAGTGTAGTTGGCCCCCTAACCTGCACAAAACTCTGCTCAAAATGTCCTCTTTCATTGCACAAAACAGCACAAACGCAGCATAAACAAATGGGATTATTTTGGTTTCATTTGGGGAAAATGGGGGGCTTCATGACCTTTGGTTGACCAATAAAAGAAACTGTAATAACTCAAAAACAAAAGTCGCACAAACGTTAATTTTAATCGCACAAACGCAGCACAAACAAATGGGATTATTTTGGTTTCATTTGGGGAAAATGGGGGGCCAACTTCACTCAGGTTCCATCAGACCTCTGCTATGCAAAAACTCCATGGGGCTCTTGCATACAAAACAGTGAACAATTTGTGCAATGCAACTGTAACCCTAAATGGTATCATGCAAGTGCTGAATTGCTAAAGTACTGTCTTACTGACAATAATGTTGTCTCAACAACAGATACAAAGCCCACACTATCTCATTCCAGCACACAAATGGCCAAATGAAGATTTAGCAAGAAGTGTGTGTTCCGCCGACTTTATCTGATATCACTCAAAGGCCGACTGTAATTACACTGTAAATGCAGATTAGCCATGAATATTTTAGAAGGGGATTACTAAAAGAGGAAAGAGAAGTTGAGAGGAAATCGGCCTTTTTCAGCACCCACGTGCAGAAGTGACTGAAAGGCCCATTTGAAGGTGGAACTGGTCTTTCATGTCCAAGTTGTCCGCCTATTATCATCTCTTCATATGTTCACGATGCTTATTAACTCTGGCAGAGAGGGGACGAATGAAGAAAATGACAATGAAAGTCGTCCCTTTAACACGGCAGGCTGTCAACACAGAGAGGGGGAAAAGTTTCACTACTTTATGCGGTAGGCCCGCCCAAACCCGGAACGTGACGCCAGAGCACGGGAGTTGAGGGTTAGTCTGTCAGTCACCTCAATTCCGTTCCTCCGTACGCAGACAAACACTGACAGCCATCAACCGCACAAAACACAGCGCCCGCCGATGCGTCCCGCCGCTTTTGTCGCCGCGTTTGAAACTTCCTAAATTGTGCTTGTCACAGGCTGGAGTGGCAGACGGCACCCGGAAAGCCCTGCGGGAGCACGACGAGGACGGGCGCTTAGATTGCATGAGAAGGGATGCAACAAGAACCAGATTTGGCCGCCGAAGACACCCGCCCTCGACCACTGCCCGAATCAACATTTTAGTATCAAGGATTTTTATGCAAAGGCAGTCAATATTTTCTCAAGTTTGTAGACAACTTGCTGCCACGTCGTGTGTGGGTGGAGGGGTGAGACATTGCAGAGAGCTGCTTCACTAACACCTTAGAAAAATCATTTTCGGATGATGGGTGAGTTCATTCCTCCAAGTCTCGCACGACAAACTACGTCTTTGCATGACTGCCTACCTTTAAAGTGTCGGTAAAACACGCCGTTCCATGACGTATATTGCCGGTTTCCTGCCACATTCCAACAACATGCATGTTAGCTTAATTGGCGACTCTAAATTGTCCATTAGAGTGTGAATGCTTGTTTCTCTGCCCTGCCATTGGCTGGCGACCAGTCCAGGGTGTACCCCGCCTCCCGCCCAAAGTCAGCTGGGATAGGCTCCAGCATACCCGCGACCCCAATGAGGATAAGCGGAATAGAAAATGGATGGATGGATGAAATTTCATCGGAAAGAATTCTTGTCCTTGTCCTTTGGTCATTTTCTTTTGCTATTCACACTATGTACAAGATCTAAACACTTCCTGACATTTGTTAGTGTCCTGAAACTCCCATCCACGAGTTTGAAGGGCTTAAAGATGGACTTACTTTTGATGTGGTCCAGTACAGATCCCATACCAAATTGAAGAGCCAGAAGTAATCTACCAAACAAACAATAAAAATCTGATGGCTTTTTGTGTGTCTTGTCCAGCATCATAACAGCTGAATGGGAGTCAAGCTGCCTTTAAATGCTGAGCAAAATGTCTTTGCCAAGGGAGACTTCATAATCCAAATGTGTCTCCCTTGGCATTTGACTGCGTTTACTATGAATTTTGTTGCACCACATTTCCATGCCGGACCTGACCTGAAAAGGGACGGGTGGGGGGAGGGATATAATAAAGGGTGCGGAAGAACCTCACAAACATATTTCAACCATATTATAAAAAACCATGATAATCAATTTCAGCAACAACCAGAACAGTCACAGAGCAAAATGAGAAAGGGAAAAAAATACAATATATATATATATATATATATATA
>QODF01000120.1:469748-491689 GCA_024372805.1 Oostethus manadensis
ATCCATAGGCCCCGGACACCCAGCGACCGCAGTCCGCGAGCAGCCTCGCCCAGATGTCACACTCTAGCCAACAGGCGCGCCACTGTAAGAGATTCCGGCGGCCAGCACCCCTGAACACCACCACCGCCATCCCCACCCCGTATCCGAGAGGAACCCGGGCAACACACCCCAACACTCGGAGAGGCAGCAACCCTCCAGGCACAATCACACACCTCAACCCCCACAACTGCCCCCAGTACCCACACCCCTGTTGAATCCTCTGCACCCAACATACGACATACAACATACACAAAAACACACTGACACACACCAGCACTCGCGCACACAAACTGACACCCACCAAACCCCATGCACACTCCTCCAACCCAGGTTCTCCCAGGCACCAATCCGACACCGAGGCGCACCCATCCACCCCCGCAGCAGCGAGTTCGGGCCAACCCAGATTCCCCCGGGGGGTCAGATACGCCCCCACTCCCACATCCGGGTAGAGGCAGCCCCCGGAACCCAGGGCCCAGGAGCGCCGCCCCACCCACACCCAGCCAGCCCAGCCACCCGACCTGGGGCCCAATCCGATTAATTTTTAAAGACGTTCAAACAAACCAGCGCATTACACGACGTCATCCATGCACTCCAATCAACTCCAATCAACAGGCATGACTAATCGAACTACGTCAAGTAATATTGTTAGACACGTGTCGTCTTTATCAATAAAATAGGTAAAAAACACATATCCATATAAATCTTGCTTAAATCCAATGCTTTATTTCCTAGTATCAATTCAATAGATTGATTAACATTATTAAACTATGTTAGATTGATAAATGTCGTCTGGAATGGCAATTTGGTGAACACGGATGGATGTAGTTGGATGATAAGAAAATAACCCTACAATACATCGATGTAGGGGATCCTAAAATTTTTGGATGTTATGCCTGGGAATTGTGTGGCAGGCTTTTGCTCAAACAATCAAGCAGAACGAGTAAGCTTGTTCACCTTTTCAAAAGACCCAATTCGCCACAGTAAATGGAGCAGGCAAGTGCAACAAACACCAAATTCATCGGGATTGTGCTCGGCCCACTTCAAGGACAATTATTGTGACGCGATTCCTCAGTTAAAGAACAGTTGGAACTGAGCGTGTATTGTCGGAGGGTGCTTCTACCAGTAGATGTCCCGATTATCTTTCCCTGACCCACACCGGGTGCAAGTAAAAACACAGGTACCGATCGATGTAGAAGGCAATACAAAATACAAAAACCCAGAACACCAGTGTAAAGGTCTGCCAAAGTAAATAAGCACACATCTTAGAAGAATGTTTTTTCATGTCTGACAAGCTCACCGGTCTTATAACTTGTAGTCCGCATATACTGTATCTCCGTGGCAATCACTGCCAGCAAAACAACATTACTGTTTATTATTGTTATTTATTGTTATATCTGAGGACAGTCTCCCACTGTCCGCCGGTGTAGGCAAATTCACACCGTCTTGAGGATCGTCACTGGCTGCTCGCTCTTCAGATTCTGATGCTCATCAAGATATGTATGGTGGGATTCCTAAAGCGCTCTCAAACACGCCTTTATATTCTTCTACTTCAAAAAAGGTCAGTGATGGTCTGGGGAGGCATATACCTGGAAGGGCGCACAGACCTCTACAGGTTAGATAATGGCACCCTGACTGCTATTAGGTATCCTGATGAAATCCTTGGACCCATTGTCAGAACCTACGCTGGTGCAGTGGGACCTGGGTTCCTCCTGGTCCATGACAATGCCCGACCTCATGGGGCTAGAGTATGCATGCAGTTCTTGGAGGATGAAGGAAATGATACCATTGACTGGCCCCCACGTTCACCTGACCCAAACCCAATAGAACACATCTGGGACATTATGTTTAGGTCCATCCAGCGCCGCCAGGTTGCTCCTCAGACTGTCCAGGAGCTCAGTGATGCCCTGGTCCAGATCTGGGAGGAGATCCCCCAGGACAGCATCCGTGGTGTCATTAGGGGCATGCCCCGACGTTGTCAGGCATGCGTACAAGCACGTGGGGGCCACACAAACTACTGACAATCATTTGGAGTTGCTACAATGACATTTTGGCAAAATGGACCTGTCTGCTGCATCATTTTTTCATTTTCATTTTGGGGTGTCCCCGTTTTATAGGGGGAAATTTTCATTTTTATTTTCATTTCTATCAAATGATGTGGCATCATTTTGTTACTAATACAGCCCCTACTTATTATCAGGAAAGACATTCAAGATAATTTCCCCCCCTTTACATCTGATGTGTTTTTTTGAGCAGTATTATATCAATAGAAATTTGACCAATATGAAACTAAATCCACAACAAATTGCAGCCATGCACAGGGAACGTCCAGAAAATCCCTGCTATAATTGCGGTGTTTGTAGATGCACCTCGCTTGCCATTGATGGATAATGTTGTAATTACTGAGACACACGTGCGGGTTTATGTTGGAATGGAGTGCTGCTGTTGGCGACTTGCACAATTTCACCTTCAAGCACGTTTTTGCAAGTGGCTGAGCCTGCATTTATTTAGCACTGGAATGAGGCGCCAATATCCATTTGGGTTTTTTTGGTCCAATTACAACACTTATGTCGGAACTGGTGCCATAATGACATTGAAATTCTGTGAAGTAAGATTGCTTGTATAGAAATTGAATAGTTTCGTAGCTAGAGCACAGAAATCTTATTTAAAAACGTATAAAAAAAAAAAATTGGTGTGGTTTGGAACCAACTGGAACCAATTAACGGCATTTACGTTATTTCTGGGGAAAATTGTTCTGACATACGAGTAAATCGAGTTATGAGCTAGGACTGGGAGCCAAACTGGTCAGTCAGGGTACCACTGTATATCGATTTTAGCTCAGGATAAAGGGTGAAGATGTATGTAAACGTACATACCTTTCATAAAATGGTTAGATTCCCTCTGGTTTGGGTTGTGAGCTGAAGGAATCGGAGAACCTATGTTGATAATGTCCCAGGGGTCGGCAACCTTTAGCATCAAGAGAGCCATTTTTTGGCACATTTCCACCAAAAGTTGTTACACATCAATTAATTCCAGTTCTAGTACCCCTGCCTGTACCAGTAGCCCAATGAACAATGGCAAACTGGTGCGTCATGGTTTCTTACCAAGCTGACCAACCAGAAAACACTACTCCTAGCACTTTGGTGGGAAACTGCACGGCACACGCTCAACTCAAATCCAGAACTGCGGCAGGTTGTTGACGGCGTCAGATGACCTGACTACACAGAAACATGGATCACCTGACGCTACAGCAGAAGAATAAGAGCCGGAGCTGCGTGGTGCCGACCCCTGTCCTGTCGTAGGCTTTCACCAACTGTTTTTTTGGGCGGGTGTCTGTGCTTTCAGGTTTTTCGCGTGAAATCTAAATTGACGACCATTTATCTGAACCTACAACGAAGGGTGTTGCCAGTTGGAAACCAGAGTTAACCTGACAGGACGTTTGAACCTTGCAGGAAGGTGAAAGAGTCTCAACAGAAATGTTTGACTGACAGTTGTCTGCACCGTGCATGACATTGCATTCTCAGTGCCCTTCTCTTAGGAGTGTTTTTTTTTCATCTACTCCATTACGAGACACATAAAAGAGAATGGTAGGGATTGTCCCGAGAATTCCATTGTTTTCCATGATGTAAGCTATTCCTAGTGGTCCTAAACGCACATTTGTAGCCCCAATTCAAATAGAATATATCGAACTTTTCACCTCCTGCAGAAACTTTGGAGTGGCCAATCTTTTCTAACTAGTGGTAATTTTCTGTGCTATCAAGCAGGACCGTGCTTGTGTTATGAGAGTTTGCTGTGGCACCTCGCTAATGGAAGTTTGGTCGATGTGGTGAATTTTGAGCTGCAATCAGGCCATGCGCTGAAGTTATTCTGCTGTCTGTTCCCTTTTACTCGCAATCCTGCCTTAACACGATGAAAGAAGACAACATAAAGAGTGAAAAGGGGGAGCGAAAAGACACAAAAAACCCAATCCAACAATAAACTTTGTCACATCTGAATGCATTTATACATTATATAAGTGTATTTATGCAAATACACATTTTTGGTTGCCACTCTGCAGCCATCTAAAAGAGGTGGGATGCACCAATCCCGAAAGGAAATCCTTCCCGGAAGGGGCATTTAGCAGCTGGCAATACTACTGATGCACGGCCCAACATGTACTGCATCTGATAAACGGAGGGTATAGATGTTGTAAAGGTCACATAAAACATCGTCCAATCACTTGTCACCTACAGACAGTCTACATGCTGACTACACTCATCAACAAGTCAAAACTGAAAAGCCATGCCCCCCATTTATACGAATACCATAGCAATTCATAGTAAATCAATGTTATGCTGATATGTAATATAAGGAGGAAAATGTAGTGCTGAAGAACCATTGGTATGAAAAGAAAAGCACAGTAATGACACAAATCTTGGTTAACTTCCTGGATTGTTGAAATCTAGTCTTCTTATTGATCTGTACAAAACACTGTACGGGTTGCTGGCACCAGCATTCTGCACCTGGTTATCAAAACAGACGTCATCTAACAATTTCCAAGTTCAGTTTTCACAGTAAACCCAAATACTATTTATTATGAATCCCATTATGGTTACTTGTTTTCCATGCCCGGGACGTCTCCTTTGTCATCCGTTTCATTTCTGTCAGAAACCTGAGTCTAGTGTATTGTTCAACCATAAGTACTACGTATACAGTACGTTTTGACAAAAATCGATACGTATCACGATTTGTGGTTGCCGATTCAATTCAAGGACGACATTGGTTCATTTAGAACGATACAATCCAAAACGAAGACCTAGGACACGCTGGAGGGACTATGTCTCACAGCTGGCCTGGGAACGCCTTGGTGTCCTCCCGGTGGAGCTGGAGGAGGTCGCTGGGGACCGGGAAGTCTGGACTTCCCTACTGAAGCTGCTGCCCCCGGACCGGACCCGGTTAAGCGGAGGAAAATGGATGAATGGATGGATGGACAATCCAAAACGATTCAATAACTTTAAATCGATTGGGTAACTTTTTTTGCTAAATATTCAAGCAGTCTGACGGTGAGTAACTATCTGGATACTGGACAGTGCAGGTGAAGTTTCCTAAATTCCCTTTGCTTTTTCCAAGAGAATCGGGTATACGTGAATTATGGATATAAACAAAAAGGGAAACAACAATTCCTGGCAAATGCATTCACGTTTTATTTCAATAAAGTGCACCCAACCCTTCAGGTTGAATGAAGAATAAATGGACGAATGATGAATTGTATCTGATAAAACATGACATACTTTAATTCGATTTCTCATTCACTTCTCTAGTATTAAGTATTAAATAAGTTATTTTGCACCACCAGATTTGAATGAAATGTCATGTGCAGATAGATATTAAAGTGAATGAGAAAGTGAAAGTGAAAGTGAAAGGAATATCCTACACACTGTAATGTTTAACGAGGGGGGTGTTTGATCAACACGCTTAGCATTGCAAGAAAAAATGGAACATACGCCAGAACAACAGTGGCTCCCAAACGACAAGCCGACCATTCAACCAGAACACAAACATGCACAACCTTAACTCTCGCTACGTACCCTTTATCTTGTTCTGACGCTCCCATCCATGAGTTTGAAAGGCTTCATGACGGCTTTATCATTTTAAAAAAAGCTAAAAACACACATCCATATAGAACCTGCCGTGCTTAAATCCGATGCTTTATTTCCTAGTATCCATTAAATCGAAAATATTTGTTGTCTGGAATGGTAATTTGGCGAACACAGATGGGTGTAGCTGGAACATATATACAATATAAATTAATACACGGATCTAGTGAATGAATCGCTACACCCCTAATAAATACCATGCGTGCAGACTATGCATGAAGACACTGACCTGGAGAGTCCCCACCCGTCTCTTATGATGCAGCCCCCTAGCGGTTCATGTGCCACTATTTCAGTAGCACTGAGACCACTTAACACCTAAAGCGTGGCAAATTTGGCTTTATGTACCCGCAGAAAGTGCGCTTCTGATATTTTTGGCACAAAAGCAATGCATCGAGACACTGACAGGAAAAGTCCCCCTTGCCTCTTAGGACACCCTGACACCTGACCTCACCCCTGTAGAGGTGCGCGACCCACTATGTGGGAAGCACTGGAACCACTTAAAACCTAAAGCATGGCACGTTTGGCTTTACCAGTAATTACTGTACTTCCTGTCATGCCCACCCCACACCCCCCTGATGTGAAATACTCTAGAAAATATAATTTATAAAAATATAATATAATATAATATAATTGATTCATCTGTACTGTACTAACTGAAACTAGAAAAAAAAAACAAAGCACTGTAACGCATACAAGCGTACTCAAGCCGTCACGTCAAGTACAATAAATGTGTACACGTTGGCGGGTCTGCACTAACACGTGAAGTATTCCCTGCTTCTCATTGAGTCTGCATTATTTAGCAACAAAATGAGGCACCGATAGATGACTTCATTTTGCCATCACGATAACGACTATCGGTAGACATCCCTACTAAAAGTTCGGCTCAACCATCCTTCAACTAAATTATACAAATTTTGGAGCCTTAATCTAAGCCACAATTGTTTTAGTAACCCGCTATAGCTATACTGTATCTACACCAACTGAACATTCATGTTTGCATTACAGCTGCAACAATTAAACGACTATTAATCAATTATCCAATTAATTGACAATTTTGTTATTCGCTTCATTGTTGTTGTTTTTTTTACTTAAAAATGCAAACATTCCTTCATTTCAGTCTCTCAGATGTGACAAATGTGCCTCCTTTTTGATATGTTGCGGACCAAACCGCCGACTGTTTGTGATAGGTTCGTATTGATTCGATCCGTTTACAGATTACTCAATTAATCCAAACAACAAGCTTCAGATGAAAAGACTAAGAAAATGCTCGTTAATTGCAGCCCTGGTTTATATTCCTTGCTCCAGAAACTCAACTACTCCTCGTTGATCATTTATCCATTTTCTCCGCCGCTTATCCTCATCAGGGTCGCGGGCATGCTGGAGCCTATCCCAGCTGACTTTGGGCGGGAGGCGGGGTACACCCTGGACTGGTCGTTGATGATTTATGTGGTGTTAAAAAGCACAGCTGTGGAGAGACTGCCATGACTGTGGTTCATTATGCAGCCTCCCTCCCGTATCAACCAGTCTAGCTCTTTTATGCTGCGGTCACTCTGTCAGCCGTGTGCCTGATGGCCTCCAAGGCCCCATCAAGCACACGGCGACTGCTAGCTCAGTCAAGGCACCACCAGCGAGTGCATAAACGTCAGTAAAAACAAGCAAATCGGTGTGGTCTTTTACTTTGTCACGCAGTCCCTGGCTTTGTGTGTGTTCCTTTTTTTAAGTGTGCAAGGACAGACAGTCCACACTGCTGCGCGGGCGTACAGGGAGAAAAAACAAATCCTCTTGTAGCCGTTCTCCAGCTGGGTCTTTCAGCCTCACGCCACCGCCACGCTGTCCGTTCACATAAGCAGACGGCGCATGGCACGGAATTCCCGGCACTCTAAACCAGCGTCAAGTTCGATGAAAACCCAGAATTGCAGAAAGGCAAATCATTAGAGGGTGCAATTTTATTGCAGTGATGCTTCTAACTGAAAGAGCCCACACAAATACACACAGTCAGATGTGATGCCTGCACTTGTGCACGTGGGAAACACGAACATTCGTGAAACGGAGCGAGACGTCGAACGGAGCCATATGGTTTACAATCGGCAGCGGTTTGCAATTCCCAGCCTTTCGCGGCACTCCGACCCGTGCCGTGCAGGAAACTCCGCGGCGGCCACAAGTTGGTTCCTAGTTTCACTGCAGCCATTGTTCAAGAGAACGGTGGGGGCGGCAAGCATACGTGAACATATTTGAATCTGGCGGGCACAGCGAAGGCCCTCAAGGAGCTTGTCTCAAATCACGCTCCTGAAAAAGCAATCGAGCGGGAGCGAGTGCGGGCAAGAGCAAGAAAACGCCAGCACATGCCACACACACACACACACCGAGAGGTGACCGCCCTTCCATCTCGTTACCCTCGCCGTGCCAGAAGTTAGGCAACGTTTGCACTACCTATTCTTTGTAGCTGTGGTTCTCTGAGCAGGTCTTTTTTCTAGTCCCTGCAAAAGTCACACGTTCGCTTCTCATAGAAATGCGTCAGGCTGGTTGTTGGATGTGAATTCTCAGACTCCTTCATTGCATCCCAGGTCCTCGCCACGTTCCCGCCTCTTCTAACACCATACAGACCGGCATCCAAACTGGGAACGAGTATCTAAAGCCCCATCACTGTTACAAAAAAACAAAAAAAAAAGCTCATCCACAGCCTGTGACTTCACAGGACGTCAAAACGCCCCGCTCTGTCTTCAGGTCCCTGCGAGCTGCGGGGACAGAACCAGCAAATTGTCCCTTCTGGTAACTGGTAAGCGGCGGACAATGTGAAAGAAGTGGGCATCCCTCTTGCCGTGCGTAAAAGCTGAGCGCCGCTGCGGTGCCCGTCAAAGAAAATCAGCGCCTCATCATCAGCATCCATCCGTCCTCCAAATGGACTGTTGGAGAAAGAGCTCCGCGCACACCGAGACGCGTGTCTTCCCCGATGGGGAACTTTTTCAAATATTGCTGGGAAGGAAGGAAGGTAAAAAAAAAAAAAACCCAAAGCGTGGCTCTATTTCGATCACGGTCACGAAGCACGTTGGCCACCAGACGCGAGTACCCTGTTCGGGAATTGCGCAAATTTTACGCAAAAAGTCGCTCCGAGCGCCTGTGCGCGCCCGCCGAGCAGCGCGCTCACGTCGGCTCCACTCACCTGATTGTGACGAGCTCGACCCGAACAAGCAGCAAGTCAGGAACAAGTCGATGCAACGCAGGACGCTCGCTTGTTTCATTGTCGCGCTCGCCGGTTATCCGCTTCGGAACTCACATGTCCGCCACGTATCCGTGATGGACGCAAACGCACCACCGGGAATGGCCCCCCGTGGCGTGACGCTTGGTGCACTTCAGGGGCAAGTTTTCGGGTAGACCTCTCAGCGTCCACATGCGGGAGCGCAGGCGGCGATGGAAGGAGGTCCACAATAAGTTTCTAAGTAACGCCGGCCTGAACACCGCAAGGCTGAATCCGTGCCACGTCTCCCCCGCTCTGCATGCTGCTCCGCGCTTCATTTTTCCAGACACACCTCCGAGCCCTTGAACTCCTCCCACGCGCGCTGCGATTGGCACAGGTGGTCCACCATCACCTCCAAGCCCCACCAGGCACAAACGCAGCAGTCCCGCCGTTGGTGAACGCAAGATGACACGCCGTTTTCAAACCTGTCGCAGCCAATATGCCCACCTGGCAACCCTCCCAACTCCCGGATTTTGCCCTCTTTGTTGCAAGTGTGTGTGTGTGTCCGACACCTTTCCAGGGATTTCCCGTATCTTCCGGGAAATGACCCTTATGCAGTTGCAACTACTGACAGATACCAGTTCAAATAAGATATGTACCTAAATATTAGGTACAATATTAATATCCATCCATCCATTTTCTATGCCGCTTATCCTCATTAGGGTCACGGGGATGCTGGAGCCTATCCCAGCTGGCTTTGGGCGAGAGGCGGTGTACACCCTGGACCGGTCGCCAGCCAATCACAGGGCACATATAGACAAACAAACGTTCACACTCTAATGGACAATTTAGAGCGGCCAATGAAGCTAACATGCATGTTTTTGGAATGTGGGAGGAAGCCGGAGTACCCGGAGAAAACCCACACACGCACGGGGAGAACATGCAAACTCCACACAGAGATGCCCAACGGAGATTTGAACCCAGGCCTTCCAGATCTCCTGACTGTGTGGCCAATGTGCTAACCACTCAGCCACCGTGCGGCCCCACAATATTTATATTACATACAAAATTGGGGTACATTCGATTACATGCAATTGTCGAAGCAAAAATAAAGACAATAGTGTGAAATGATATTTGGATGATATAATAATGATGATAACGTTGATGATATAATGATATCATTACTAATCACAATAATGAATTCATAATCACAATCAAAAAGCGGATTTTCTAAACTGTCTCCAAAAACGTTATGAAACACACAATAAGCATATGTTATGCGCACGGTATCCCATAATGACGACATGAATAATAGGTTTTGTTATTTTTGCAAATGCCCTTTTAAATCGCATGTGCATAAGTATTCACTGCCATGAAGCTGAAACCTGGGCTTGGGGAAATCCCGTTTCCACCGATTGTCCGGGAGGTTTCCGTAGCTTAATTGGAGTCTGCCTGTTGTAAAGTCAGCCCATCGGTCATGCTATGGAAAACCACACACCTGTTTGTTGCTTATAGTCTATGTCACAAATCTGTCAGACACGATAGGATGCCCCAAAGATCCGAATATTGCTGCACACTTACGCCTCAGACCTCGATGGAGCTTGAGATAGGCAGAAAAGATGAATGAATGAAAGTGGCCACAAGTTGGGAACACCCAACTTGTGGCGTCATAATTCAAAAAGGTCAAGGTACACTTTGAGGGGCAGAATGAATGCATTCCGTTCTGCAACAAGACTTTTACCACAACAAAATGTGGCAAAGGTGTCGTGAATACCTGGCAGATGCACTGTGTTGACAAGCAACCATTCAGAGCACTACTCACACCTGCAAACCAGTTTGACTCCCCGGTCAACCTACCATACGTGCTTTTTGGAACGCACGTAGACGTTCCACCAAAGTTCAAACCCTGACTGTGAGGCCGACATGCTAACCCCCGGGCCACCGTGAAATGACGTATGTAATTCCTTCGGAATGGACAAGCTGTATGTTTTCTCCTGCTAGAAGATTCAAGCATTCGAGGTGGGAGGTTAGAGATGTTCCCCTTGCAGCGTAAAAGGTCGTCCGGGTTAAACAAACAAAAACATGGCTGGCAACTGTAATAAGGCGGCTTTGCTTGTAGATTAAGAATCAGTTGGACAGCAAACCTAATATTTTGGCAGAAATCAAACTTGGGTATAACGTAAGAGTAGCCTGTGTGCGGCTTGAATGTTGATTGACAGTCTCAACGTTTACTGCCTGAATAGCTGGCAACACGGATAGGTAAATGTCAGGGTGAACATGGGCAAATTGGTGCGAATATGGTGTGAAGTTGTCTCCTATTCTGAATCCTTTTCTGGTTGAAAATGTATGCCAAAATTGTCAAAACACGTTTTTTGTGACTGCAAAATAACCCACCACGGGGCCCCAAAAATGTCAGCGCCAGCAATTTCATAGCGAAGATGAGAAACGCTACTGAAGATGCATCATCATCTTTTCACATTGGTTTCCGCATAAAATGATTGTCTATAAAAAGTATTTTTTGCGGCAATCTTTGAGTGTTTGGGACTGGAATGAATGGGATATACAGGATTTCCTATGGCGAAAATGACATCTCAGTTTTTGTCAAAGGTATATAAATTTCAGAAGGATGTGCAACCTTTTCGTACTTACATTTTTGTGCAATACATCAACAATAAAAAAAAATCGTTTGGCCCAGCAAAGTCCAACCGGGCCCCCCCCCCCGAGACGTGGCTTGTAGTTTTTACCCTCACATTGCTTTTCTGTTTCTGTGCAATAAAGTTTAATCTCTTCCGTAAGCACCTTCCTCAGGGTAAATGACCCAAGAGTCAGAAAAGGGCTTTGCAAAGTGACGCTGTGCTTGACGGGTTGTTTCTTTTACTTTGAAATCAGCTAGGCAGAGGAAACAATGTGACAAAGGGTTATTACCTTCTGGACCAGATGCTGCTTACTTTTGCACTTTGAGAAAGACCAATGCCACCCTGGGTTTCAATATGTCCTCACATCTGGACGTTAATCGTGCACGCTGACCGCAACCTCACCTCCACTTTTACACACACTCGCATTTTGACCTACCATGCCTGATGCGATTATTTCATGCACTCTTGACTGGTTAGTACATTTTTTATGGAATTTGTCCATTTTCTTTTGCATGATTAACTCATACGCATCATGGCAAGCCGCGCCTCTCTGTTATGACGACAAACGGCGGCACTTTGTGGCCGCCCACAGTCACACAGACGCTAACCCCCTGTTTATTCTGACCTCTGCCCGTCAGTAGCAGCGCAATTCCAACGCCATGGTGTCTCCAACTGCAACACGTCTCTACTCAGCCTCGGAACTACACCTCCCCGTTTTCCCTGGACTACCGCGAGATGCCTCCGGGGACACTTCCAACATCACAACAATGTCTTTATTATGCGTGTGTGTGTGTGTGGTTTGAATAAACATAAAGACAAAGAAAAGAACTGTCAAGACAATATTTTCAAATCCTTCTTTCAGTAAAATACAGGTAAAAATGGCATACTTCAGACATACTGGAGTTGCAAATATTGATTAATCACGATGGATTAATTGGAAAAGTGTGATTAATCTGATTAAAGATTTGAATCAGTTGACAGCCCTAGTAAAAGTAGGACCCGTGAAGTCGGATGTTGCATTCGATGCGACATGACACTTACTATTACCTCGGTGGTGGAGAATTCTTTATCGGGAAGTAATTTTAAGGGCCATAATTAATTTGTTGACGCTCTTCTAGAAGATGTTATTAGTTGGCATAAGCCCGCAGGGGGAGGCTCACCTTCCTTTTAGTTTTCCAATACATCAAAGTATACGCCCGATAGTCGAGTCAACTCCATAAACATCCTTCCTTTGCTATAAGCAGGCCTTTCCTCCCCTGAGATCTCCCCTGAGATCATTCAAGGCTTTTGTTTGGCTCTAAATGAGAGGTGGTCCGCTTGCGCGCGCACACACGCACACACACACACACACACACAGGCTGACAAACCTTAGCATTCTATATAGAATATACAATAGAGTGAACAAAACGGCATGTGGTCATTTTTCCCTTTGAATATGTGCTTTTATGCAGAATGAATCCTGTAGTGCGTTGAACTCTGAGGGGCAGTATGGACCCCTTACCAGTGGGGGGGCAGTCTATTTCTCACCTCCAACTCCCAGCTCCGTGGGGGGTAAGCGAGCCAAGCTGCCACCTCATGACTGTGACATTGACTCCCATGCAAGCTTGAGCGTTGCTCAGCTTTTATTATTACCGACGCCGCAAGTTTATTTGTAAACTACGGTGGCGCCTAGGCTTTGTTTTAAAAAGTCAAATGTGCAAAAACCGAAGCAACGTCTCCCACAGGAAATGACAGTATGTAAATGAAATAATCCTTTTCAGACAGCCAAAAAACATTTTCATGCAGAAAGCTATGCTAAATCATCTTCCTGGTTCTTTGGGCGGAGTAAATGATCACTTCATTTTAAAAGTTTTTCAGTAGTATTAAAAATTAAGAGCAATAGCGACCAGTCCAGGGTGTACCCCGCCTCTCGTCCAAAGTCAACTGGGATAGGCTCCAGCATACGCTCGACCCTAATGAGGATAAGCGGCATGGAAAATGGATGGATGGATTAAGAGCAATACATTTGGTTACACTGCTGGACTCTACTAGCATTGACAAGTGTTGCGCAACTCTGATTGTGCTATGTGAGCGTGTATAGGCAGAATCAATAGCAAGTGTAGTAATAAAATCTGACAATTATTTTACATTCACTGAAGTCTCTTGTAGGGAAGACGGTGGGGAGTGGCTAACCTTCCCCTTAACGCTGTTTCTCAGTGTGGACACGGCACCGCGCATTTTGACGAATCACACTGAGGCTTTAACAGAAAGACAAACAGGCAAAAAAGGGAATTGAATGAGCCATCATTCAGTCCAATTGTATTAGTATTCTGGTCACTAGGTGGCACAAAACATTACATTACCTTAACACGGCATGCAGTCATGCAGTCCGCATGTCTGACATAGTAAGAGTGAAAAAATATCTCCTCCCATTCAGTGTGGAAGTGGTAAGCCTTCTTCTAGGTTTGATAGCTGGCCAGCTAGCGGTCGTCGGAAGTCCCTGCAATATAAGAGTTGGCCAAAGTGGTGTAAACATTGAATACCTGTACCCCAATTTACCGCTATGAATGATGGACAGCTCTAGTATATATCGTAATTTCCAATATATAAGCTGCTACTATTTTCTTCAACTTTGAACCCTGCAGCTTAAACAGCGGTGTGGCACATTTAGCGGCGTATTCTAATCATTTGACATTTCCGATACTTGCTTGTCACGGTCTGACTCGCAGTGTCATCTTACAAAGAGTGCTAAAATCACCGCACAGCAAATTAACACCCAAAACGTAGCTATAGAAATATACAATAGAAGTACCAGATAGTACTTGTATTGTGCAAGTACCAGTATAGAGAGGCTGCACTCCAAATATGTCCTAAATGACTGTCGTTTTTCACTTTTAATACCATAATCGTAATTTGATGACGTGGTGTTTTCATTCAGCATTACGCTCGAACAGACCTCGTCTGACGGTATCACCCCAATGTCATCAATAGGTAATTTATTCCTGGCGTTATGAGAGGCAATGAGACAAGGTTTCCAGTGTTCTTCCCGGCGTTCCCCGGTGTCTTCTGTACAGCTAATCTAATACATAACCTCCTGATTTGTTTAATGGATGAGCTTTTGCTGCAGCAAAAGGCACGCAAATAAAAGCCCGAGTCCTCCGGAGGCTATTGTGCCTCATAATGATGCCAGACACACAACGTGAGGGTTACCAAGTCAGTTTTATCGTCCCGTACGTTGTTTCTGTTCTGTTGGCTGCCAAAAAAATACTATTATTGCTCCAAACCTTCTAGCTGATGAGCTATCCCGGCCACATGTTGCAGATTTGGGGCCAATATGTGTTCACATTGAAGCTTGATAATGATGTTGGTTTTCTTTGTGTTGAATGAGATTATTCTTTGAAAATAATCAGCGTGTGAAATAAGTAAACAGGCGCTCTTCGGCAACAAGCACCAATTAGTCCCGAAGGAGACGTGAAGGACACCAATAAAAAAAAAAAACATGCAATAAAATTCTGCAACCATATGAGGATAGCAAAAGTAAACTAAGTGAAGATAAATAAAGCAAGAAGAAACGAATTGCTTACGTATGACGAGATACTGCACAATGGACGCCATGACGGTCACGGAAAAAGAGAAAGATGGCTGCATGCCATTCAAGAACCTATTCGAATTTCTGTGGGAAAAACAGAACATTTTTCTTCAGTGTTATTTCTTATTCTTATTATGATCCCCAAAGGAATATTCAATGCAGTTACTTTCAACGTTGAATGGTTTTGTGGACAGATAATCACTATTATGATAATCGTGCTTGACAAGATCTTTTCAAAGTTGACAAAAGAATTTGGAAAAAAAAAAAATGCACTGCACAAAACATTCTGCCAAGCCATTTTCCAGTAGGCAGAATTAATATTACATGCAGCATGTATGAATGACTTTGTAGCATTCATGTCTAATCAAATGAAGTGATGGCACTGTATACCAGAAAGGTCAACAATGACCAGACATGGCACACAAGACACATAAGGCACACTTTAGTCCACACTTTATGGACTAAGTCGCTTCGGATTTTGCAGCAGTCAAAAAATGCGTCATGAATAGCAAAAAAAAAAAAAAACATTTACCGAGTCCACCGAGCTCCCGATCTCATGCCGCGTCACTGGACGGCAGGAGCGGCTTATAGTCGTCACAAGCCTAGATAGTTCACTTCTTCGTGACGCTATTTAAAAACATTCATTTTCTATGCCGCTTACCCTCATTAGGGTCGCGGGGATGCTGGAGCCTATCCCAGCTGGCTTTGGGCGAGAGGCGGGGCACACCCTGGACTGGTCGCCAGTCAATCGCAGGGCAGACAAACAAACATTCACACTCTAATGGACAATTTAGAGTGGCCAATGAAGCTAACATGCATGGGAGGAAAGCGGAGTACCCGGAGAAAACCCACGCACGCACGGGGAGAACATGCAAACTCCACACAGAGATGCCCAACGAAGATTCGAACCCTGAACCTCCTGACTGTGAGGCCAACGTGCTACCCACTCATCCACCGTGCGGCTATTTAAAAACATGAATTTGGAATACACAAGGTGTCTGTGAACGTGACATGAGGCCCGGTTGTGTGCGGTGGTCCTTTTTTTCAAAAGTAAACATATACAAACCTATCAATTGCAAGTAAATTTGCAGGATAGAATAGCAACAACAGACTGCTTTAGAATAAGGTATACGTAAACCAGAAAAGCAACGGAAAAGGAAGTCATGAACTGAGGGTTTTCTACACGATTCAGAGGGTTGATTATACAAAAAGTTGTCAGGTTTTGGACAAGTGCAATACTGCAAAATGCAGTTTCTGATGCCACTCACAGAGGTCCAGGAAATGCTCAGCTACTTGAAAAATTGGGGGGAACATTGCTGGCGACCAGTCCAGAGTGTACCCCACCTCCCACCCAAAGTCAGCTGGGATAGGCTCCAGCATACCCCTGCAACCCTGGTGAGGATAAGCGTCAAAGATGGATGGACGTACAGTAAGTAACTACAAAACGCTCTAAACCCAGGACCACCTGTTTTAAAGTAAATATGAAATTTAAAATTGTTTTTATTGTATTTTGCAATTTGTACATAACTGTTTTTCTTCCAATTAGGCCTGTAAAATAAAAATCCAAATTTTATTTTTTTTATTTTTCTTTAAAATAATTAAATAATAAATAAGGGAGGTCCAATATTGGCTTTTTTGCCGATATCTGACCCCATTTAATTTTCTATTCCAATATCAACAAATATGTATTTATAATGAGTGCTATTGGCCCCGGGTGCCGTATAAAGGAAAAAAGTCAGGACAACTACAACCCCAAAAAAATGGTAATTACTAATAAAATTAGTAATTCATTAATACAGGGGAGGGGAACGTGATTTCTGTCATGGGGCNAAATATGTATTTATAATGAGTGCTATTGGCCACGGGTGCCGTATAAAGGAAAAAAGTCAGGACAACTACAACCCCAAAAAAATGGTAATTACTAATAAAATTAGTAATTCATTAATACAGGGGAGGGGAACGTGATTTCTGTCATGGGGCACAGAATTCCTGATACCTGCTATATGATATATGAAAAAAGGAACAATGAGATCACCCTCATTTAGACAAACACATATTGGACTTAGCTTTTGAATAGAACATAATATCACTGCACGTCGTCCAGGTATTGTCCATAGTGGTAGAGATGTGAACCGTTGACTGGACAGGTTAGTAGCCTTGCAGACGTTTAGCTTCTGTTTGCAGAGGTTTCGTCAGCTAGAGTTCTCGGTACAGAGAAGTACAACTAAGTCCACAGGTTTGGAGACTTTATAGCCTTTACTCCTCATGACAAAATCAGATCCTCCTCAGCTGTTCTCCTGGGAGGAGTGGCCAGCACTTCCCCATTCTGCCACAGTGGTCCACAGTCAGCAGTGCATCTACATCTGAAGGCCACAAACCAGACTTTTGAAAAGAGCGAGGTCAAGATTTTAGCCAGGGAAAAGCGCTGGTTTGAAAGAGGGGTGAAAGAAGCCCATTGTGTCAAGAAGCATAACTCCATTCTCAACCGAGATGACGGCTTATGTTACAAGTTACCCTCCCTATACAACGGTCTCATCGGATCACGAGAACGGTAGACCTTTGAGAATGCTAACGTAGTCCACACCGCCCAGTACCAGGTAGCTCCTGACAAAGGCCATGCTAATTGGGTGAGACAAACGAGTATGTAGCAATATGGCAGTACTGACACCTCTTCTCAAGAGAATGCTCCCCTCGGGAGGAGCTTATTCAAGTCTGTAAAGTCTCCAAACCTGTGAACTTAGTTGTACTTCTCTGTACCAAAGACTTTAGCGGAAAAAGCGAATAGAAGCGAAATGCCCGCAAGTGACCTCTACTACTATAGTGTTCTACACTGGTCACAGTTGATGTCATTGCAGGTCCAGAGGGCTCTAATCATGTTAAAAATCATATTTAGAAGGTTGCAAACAGCTTTTCCATGCTCTAATATTTTTGCATATCAAAGGAATCCTACTTTGCGGAAATTCCCCGATCACAGCCGAACCTGGAACCAACCGGCCGCAATAACGAGGGGATTACTGGACATGGATACCGTTCAAAAAGTTTGAAACAAAGTACTGACCGACTCACACTAGTAAGGGCCCACAGATCATTACCGTCACTGGCGAGCAACACGACGTATTTGTCAGCGACGCGGGTGAGACTACATCTTCTGCATCATTTTCCAGGTTGCATTGCTCATCCCGCTCACTGAAACCGCCGCGGTTTCCTCTGCGGCCCGGCTCAGCGAGCAACGAGCGGCGTTAGCCCATTACACACACACGATTACGTGGCCATTTCCTCGGCGGAGGAGTCTCATCAGAAGTCACCGGAGAAGCCACCAAGTGTGTAATTGTTTCCCATTAGAGGAAACATCCAGCGCAATGGCGTTGCCGCGTCGCACCGCAGTCTGCTGATGAATGCTCACGGGGGTGAAGAACCCGGGAAGGAATTTTCGAAAATCCCTTTAAGCATTTCATCAGTCTGAAGGTGGAAGCGATTCATCTTCTTGCTTCTTTCCGGTTTAACGAGAGGGCGACTCAAACGTTTGTTGGCTTGCACCGCACGCTGGAACGGGTTTTTGTGGTTCTAGTTGCTCCTACCAGGAAAAATATTCCCGTTATGACGATGCAGTTCATCAATTATATAGTGTCTTGTCGCCTCATCTTGACTATCTCCACACGCTTCTCACAAGCTCCATTGCTGGGAGTATCTCAGGCCCGCAGCTTGGGTCAAGTAGATCATTGGCATGGAGAAGTAAGGACCGAGGTTTTGTCACACCACACCCCAGGACGAAACTTCTCTGAAGTTAGTAACAGACCAGTAATGCCCGGCATGAGCTTTGCGCCATCAGTCTGCCGGGAGTGGAGGCTCAGCTGATGAAGCAGCGAGGCTGAGTTTCTTGTACAATGCTGCCACCTGCAGGAGAGCAGTGAAAATGCACGCAAAATCAGCATTTCTAAATCTTTCCTGACTAGGGTGGCGTTTTGAAAATTATTTTATTAACCATTAGAGATTTGGTTTCATTTTTATTTCCCCCCCATAATATTAAGACTTAAAAAAGGTGTTTGTTTAATATGTATATACTATCTGTTTAATGGATTACTATGGTAAGTATTATTATTATATTAGTATGGTTAGGTTAATATGATTTTTCCTCATATTTGGACTGTATTCTTGTACGAGGACTGCTGTTTTTTTCCATTTCTGCTGCCCCCCACTAAACATTTGTAATTCTTTACATAACTTTACTATTGTACTATATTATTATTATTTTATTCCAATATTGTGGACTTTATTCTGGTGGCAGGCGACCTAATTTAAGAAAAAATACATTGCTTGTTTTTTTTATAATATTACGACTTAAATACACTTTTTATGTTAATATTTCTCCTCTGCTTTTTCTATTTTCCTCTTAACAATTTGACTTTATTTTTGTAAAATTACTGCTGATTGTTGTTTTTCCTGTTAAATAATAATAAAAAAATTATTTTGTCTGTACGTGTCCTGTGATTGGCTGGAGACCAGTCCAGGGTGTACCCCGCCTCCCGCTCAAAGTCAGCTGGGATAGGCTCCAGCATACCCGCGACCCTAATGAGGATAAGCGGCATAGAAAATGGATGGATGGGTAGTCAAAAATCATTTTTAAAAAGATCATACTTTGGACGCTCTTGCATTAGACTAATAATGAGAAAATGTATGCTTGCCACATGCAACCCCTAGATGGCAGTAAAAATAAAGAAAAATAAAGAAAATAAAGAATAATATGATAATAATAATGACAAAGAAGTCATGTGACTTGGTCTCTGTGCCAGAATAAAATACAGCATTCTGTTTATTTATTGGTCTCCATTCAGCAGAGGTGGGAGGAAGTCACACCTAAGTCTTCACCTTCAAGTTACAAGCAAGTCCGAGTCAACCCTCTATGAGAACCAGGCGAGTCAAGTCGAGTCACTGCTTTTTGTCTGCAAGTTGTGTCAAGTCGTACACGTTTTATTTAGGCCAGCTTTACAGATTCACACTTTAAAAACACTTTTGATTACATATTTGACAACAAACAACTTGTAGGGCCAAACAGAGCTGAGTTAAAAGAACAAAACTAAACCAAAACAATAAATTCATTCATTCATTTTCTGTACCGCTTATCCTCATTAGGGTCACGGGTATGCTGGAGCCTATCCCGGCGGACTTTGGGCGAGAGGCGGGGTACACCCTGGACTGGTCGCCAGTCAATCGCAGGGCACAAAACGATAAATAAGTGAAATAATAAACAATACACTTAGTTGCCCTGATAATTTAAGATGTCAAGATTTTACGTGTCGTAGGGAAACTAGAGGCTGGTTCTTCGGTGGGGACGGCCACGTCCCTCTGGCTTCAGATAAGCTTTCATTTATAACGGGACAGCAAAACAGAGCAGTTGGGTACAAACAGGTCAGCTTGTACGTACGTACCCCGCCCCTCCACACAGGGCTCCCCGGTTCATAGCGGTCTCAGGCAATGCCTATAAAATAAAGTTACGACTTTTATTCCCGTAAAGTTACGTCTGTACTCTCGTAATATTACAATCTTTTCTCGCAAATATACATCATTGTTGTCAGTTTACCACTTAAAAAGCATTAAAAATGATTTTAATGCTTCATTTAACAGGCATTGACCGAGACAGCTATAAACACAGGGGACTTGTCTGACCCTTGACCTGGGTCAAAGGTTAAATGATGACTTTTTTCCCCAACTGATTTGAAAAGGCTGGACTGCTACGTGAGGAGAACAAGAGAACAACTTCAGCGGTAACTGAGGCCCTTCAACAGGAAGAGGGCGCATCATTTTCTGTTACGTTTGAGCCGTTTTACTGCCGTGTTACGGGCACTGTTTGGAAACAAGGTATATAAACAAACATTCTGAAAATCTTTCCATGTCTTCTTTTCCTTCCGGCGTATCCATGTTGTGTTCTGCCAGATTGCACCAAAGTGAGCGCATGCGTAAAATAACGCAGCCGAAAACCGACTTGTTCAAATGCAGTCATACAGGTATATTTTGGATATTTGCAAAACACATCAAAAATTCAAACCAAAAACAAGTCATTTCATCTCAGTTAATAATTTAAGTCTAAAGTCAAGAACATCAAGTCAAAGTCAAATCGAGTCTTTTTGCAACATTTGTCAAGCAAGTCCCAAGTCCTAAAAATTGCAACTCGAGTCAAGTCAAGTGACTACCACGTGTCTCCCATCTCAGCCATTCACAAGAGAGCACAACGGCGCCGGAGACATGAGTAGCAGTTGGAGGACAAAGTCTCTTGAAGAATACCGTCTGAATTTTCATTTAAGGGGCCAAACTCCTCCAGAAGAGAGAGAAAAGAGGTTAAAAAGCTGGCAAAGAAATTTTATTCTATGGTTACGACGCCATTGTCAGCGGTTTATTTCATGGTACTGGTGTTTTAAGACACAGAAGTGCAGCGCAGGATCTAAAATGTAAAGTTATGCAAAAGCAGGCCCATACTTAGCAGCAGTGACTGCAAAACCAACGGAACGACATAAAAGCCTGACATTTAGTTGTTTCCTTTGGTTTACAGTATGCGTGGCTGCCCTTTAAATCACTCAACGCAATTCCACCTGTGCACTGAATTTGAAATCCACGCCTAAAATGTTCACACGCGTAAACCTACGCAGTCGAACCCTCCCTTAGCCTGCATGCATTCATGGTTGCGCTCGATGAAGTGACTGTTGCAGGTTTCAATGCGTAGACTTTGTCTTTCAGGTATGCCCATAACAAGAAGTCTAGTGCTGTGAGGTCTGGTGAACGTGGAGGGTATTCAACAAAAGCCTTCCATCCAATCCACCCGCCTGGCAAGATCTCATCAAGGAAGGCACCCCCACCCTACCATCGCGATGTTAGATCCTTCCTTGATGAGATGGGGG
>QODF01000120.1:497856-526876 GCA_024372805.1 Oostethus manadensis
TAAATAATAAAAACATTCATTTAAAAACTGCATTTTGTGTTTACTTGTGTTATCTGTGACTAATATTAAAATGTGTTTGATGATCAGAAACATTTTGTGTGACAAACATGCAAAAGAATAAAGAGTCAGCATACTCCAAACAATACAATACTTTTTCACACCAATGTACCTCATTGTTACATTTTATAAAAGGAATATAAAACTGAAATAACTGATATATATATATAGTATAAGTCGCAGCAGCCAAAAATGACCAACGAAATGAAAACATATATACGGAATGTCCCATTTTTTTGGGGGGGGGGGTGTGATAAACAAAATCAGGGACCAAGAACAGGCATTGCATTTTAATGAAACAATAAGATGGAGAACAACAGGCTAAAGATATGAACTACCTGGGCGTGGAGACACTGTTGACTCTCCCACACAGCCATTTGTGAACTCGTTCCTCTACCTGTGGCTATCCAGCTTATAGCCCGTAATTAGCATTTTTGTTTTCTTCTGTTGACGTTCACGTACATTTTTGGTGCTGCTAGAGTGACAGGAGTAGCAGATACTGGCACACAAACCTAGAGCGCCCGCTTGGGGCTGCCAGTGTGGAAAAAACAAACAAATCCGAGTACCAGCCGGACCAAAACAAATTGTGGTTTATAGTGTGGAAATTACGGTAGTATATAACACACCGAAATGTATGCAGTAAAAGTATAACACGGTGGGTGATGAACTGTTTTCTTAACGTTTCTTGTCATTGGGTTTTTATTAAGATTATTAAGGACTGGTACCACGTAAACCATCTAAACAATCCGGGGTGCTCATAATTCCCGATAATTCAGGTTTGTCCAGTCTTTCCCACGTAAGCTTTTGTTTGTACATCTTGTGAAGACATATTCATAATCACATATAATAGAGGCGCATTTATTATAATTATTTTGTAATGTAACAAAAACCGAGGAGCATATACATGATCGTGACAAATATTTGGCTGTGTTTTAGTATGAATTGGTAAGACACAGTTTGGTAGTTTAAATAATTTTTATTATAACAAATATGTCTGACTTCTGGTTTTAACTGCAGGCATTACAGTCAAATATATATTTTTCCCCAATAAGTGAAGCCCAGTCCTTAAAAAATATACATGTTCTTCACAGCAGGGTGCCATCATTCCTGTAATACTCAACGCAGTATTACAGACTTAAGACATTGATAAAGAAGCTTCATTTAGTTTGATCATTAAAGCCATAAAAATATACAGGTTATGCAAATACTTGACATCCCTCACAGCAAACATTCTTCATGAGCATCCATTCAGTGCCACAGTATTACAAAAATACACCACCTGCACCCTCTTGTTTGGAATATTGTAGAAAACAACACATAGACATTTCTTTCCCAATGTTTTGTTGTACACATAAACACAAAATAAACAGCAGTGACTTCGTAGAGTTTCAAGTAAGTTCTTCACTCCTTTGCCTTTTGCTTTCGTTCTTGTAAGCAAGCGTCCGATGACAGAAAAATACATTTCACAGGTAGGAGATGTAAACAAATTCCCCTGCCATGCTTTTGCACAAGCCTAAAGACTGATGGTTAGCACCGCAGAACAAAGGGGGGGGAAGATAAGAAGAAGAGCGATAAAAGCTGCCTTTTCATCAAATAAATTGCAAGAAAAAAGTTGAGGTGAGTCAAGTTGAGTTGAAAATACAGTGGATCCCCGCACAAACACGATTCAGCATTCACGGCACTGAAAATGTGTGCATTTTGGGATTTTTCTTTTAAATTTATGTGTCTTTGTATTATTTATTTAAAAAATGTTTGTTTTTTTAAGAAAATACTACATATTAGCATTGCTATCGTTTTATTTTGATGTGTGTTTCTCTGAAAATAGACATTCACAGCACAAAATTGTGAATTGTTAGTCAATAAAAAATTGTTGCTGTTTTTTTAAATTAATTTCCTTTTTCAAAAATAGGCATTCACAGCCAAATTAGCACATTTTTGTTCAAAAATATATTTTAAAAATGTGTTACTTTTGTTATTTTATATATATTTCAAACATTTTCGATAATTAAAAAAAAATCTTACAAAAGTAGTCATCAATGGCACAAATTTCGGAACTTTTTTTATTTTTTAAAATTAGTGTTCTATGTGTTTGTATTTTTTTTCTCTGAAAATAGGCATTCAGAGCACATATTTGCAAATTTATGTTTAAATTTCTTAAAGCATTTGTTTTATTTTTCTGTCTGTTTGTATCCCCTCCTCCCCACAAGAGGCTTTTTGTTGGACAGAAAAACATCTCATTCACCATAGGGTGATAATTTATTAATACGCATAAAATCTATATAGTATAGCCTGTACGAATAGCCATACTGTAGTATTCATATACAGTGGAACCCCGGGATACGAATGCCCCGGAATACGAAAAATCCAGGATACGAAAATACCTTTCAGATTTTTTCTGCTTCGCCTCACGAAAATTTGTTCATTTCAAGAAAGTTTGTCGATCTTGCCAAACCTTGGTTTTTTTGGGGGGAATTTTCCCGATTTACCGTATTTTAAGGTGCAGGCTAAAACATACAGGGCTACAAAAAAGGCAACGGAAACAAAAGAGTGAGTCGAGTTGAACTTGATTCTACTATGTAACAATGACCTCACTGTATTTTGAATCCCTCCTCTCCCACATATCCATCTCCTGCACCTGACTTGAACTGCTCGACAATTTCGCCGTCAAACATGCTGGGTTTGCGAAAGCTCGGACAAGAGTTAAAGCGGATACCTTAGCCCAGGCATCAACAATCCATTGACTTAGGCTGGCGAAACTCTTCCAGTGCTTGGCAAAAATGTTGTTTTGCAGCATTCCGGTAGTACACCTACTGGAGGGATGGCGGAAGTGTACGTATTGTACGTACTATCTAATGTTCTCTGATTGGCCAGCGTACGTACTGTACTGTACCGCACTTTGCTGCGTATTAAAGGCAAGAAACTTATAGAATTTTAACTCAATATACATTCTAGTTCAGCTTTTATTGTTGCATTGCATTTTTATTACAATACTCGTTATTTACACAGTATTAAAAGTGCAGAACAGTGTTCCGGGTCAGCGGAACGAATTAGCCAATTGTCATGTTAAATGTTGTTCGGGTTACAAAAAAAATTCGGGTTACAAAAATCCTTTCGGAACGAATGGATTTTGTTTCCGGGGTTCCACTGTACTTAGGCGTACCTAACGTGTATCCTGAGTTGATGTAACAACCTGATGTCGGTGCCGTTAGTCATTTGCGAGTGACGTGGAGGCGGCCACTTCGCCGGACGACCAGGCTAAATGCTAGACTGTGGCTCTGATGGATCATTATCGTTCCTGAGAGGTATCTATACAGGTATCTGTACATCTTTTAATTGAAAAATGTGTATCATAAGTGCATAATGCATATTCAGGGCGTAAACCTACACTGTACATTTAGCTTGTTAGCTTCTGAGTGAGCAAAGGCAGAAGGTTTTGGATTTCGTTCTCCAAAAAGAGGGTGTATTTTTCCCCCAAGGAAAAGACATCTCACTCTGCATAAATAAAGTTTGTGTGAGGGGAAGTTTGTCAACTGACCAAAACACCTTCTTCTTCTTTCAGACTGCATTGTGGTCTCTCGGGGGTTAAAATTCCTTCAGCATTGTGAAGACGATGGACAAATTACACTAATAATAATAATATTTCCGTGCTAACGGCTAGGCAAACGTTAGCTAGCGCACCTCAGCCGCGTTAGCTAACGGCTAGGCAAACGTTAGCTAGCGCACCGGAGCCGCGTTAGCTAAGGGCTAACCAAACGTTAGCTAGCGCACCTGAGCCGCGATAGCTAAGGGCTGACCAAACGTTAGCTAGCGCACCTGAGCCGCGATAGCTAACGGCTGACCAAACGTTAGCTAGCGCACCTCAGCCGCGTTAGCTAAGGGCTAACCAAACGTTAGCTAGCGCACCTGAGCCGCGTTAGCTAACGGCTAGGCAAACGTTAGCTAGCGCACCTGAGCCGCGTTAGCTAACGGCTAACCAAACGTTAGCTAGCGCACCTGAGCCGCGTTAGCTAACGGCTGACCAAACGTTAGCTAGCTAACATACTGACCGACACGTGGGCAAAAAAGTAGCGCAGCGTGGCAAAAATGCATCGTGCTTCATTTACTGTGACAGATTAAGGCGGTGTTTTTTAAGCATGCACGCGTTTCAGTATTAGCGTATTTTTCGGACTACAAGCTGCTACTTTTTCCGCCCTCTTAGAACCCTGCGGCTTTCCTAACGAAGCGCCTTGTTTATGGATTTTTGGCCACTTTGGGTCTGTTCAAATTCTCTACTGGTTAGCGCTCGGAGGATGCGGTTCAGCGCACGTGTCACAGTTCCGGTGTAAACTGAGCGACAGGCGTGCAAATCTCGGCACAGCGCCGGCTCGGCCCCCCAGGACGGGAGTTCGGGGCGCAGCGAGGGTCCGGAAGCACGGTTTCCTTCTGTCCCGGGCGGCGTTTACTAAATGATTTCTGTGTTACTGCTGTGTCAGGCACTGTTGGACACAAGGTGTGTAGAAAACATGGACAAAGTTCTTCTTCTCCTTCACAATGCTTACATCCGCGACGCATGGGTGGGTCAGGGGATCTAAAAACAATTGTATTTCCAAAAGCGGGGGCGCGGCGCAAAAAGTTGGGGAAGATTTCGCTCTTTTTCCCAACTGTTTGATTACTACTTTTGATTGCTGATTGAATGTATTCTTACAGCAAAAATAATTTAACACTTTAGGCTGACTGCGTCTGTCATATATATTTATCTTTGTAAATACAGTAATCCCTCGCCACTGCACGCTTCGAATTTTGCAGCTTCACTCGATGGTGCGTTTTCAAACATCCATCCATCCGTTTTCTATACTTCTATTCGGTTTTTTATTTTTAATCCTCATTAGGGTCGCGGGTATGCTGGAGCCTATCCCAGCTGACTGGGAGGCGGGGTACACCCTGGACTGGTCGCCAGCCAATCGCAGGGCAGACAAACAAACAAACTCCACACAGAGGTGCCCAATAGAGATTCGATTGCTGAACCTCCTGACTGACATGTTGGCCAACATGCTGTATTAAGGAATAAAGCGTCACCATTTTTACTAATTTACTATGTTTTACTATTTTTACTATTATCAGTTACAAATAAGCATGTTTAACATAGCATGTGCCCAAACATAACATTGACCTAAAATACAAATATAAGGCATTCTGGAGATGCCCTTAAAGGATGATATGTAGTAATCTCCACTGATCAGTAAGTGTCAGTAATTAATGATACAGCCACCGCAGGAAGTACTGTACAGAAACCAGAATTAAAAACAAAACAGCATTTAAAAGGTCATAAACAGATTTCCTATTGTCTTTACCGTGACAATTAACTGTGCTAAAGGAGGGACTACTGTACATTAGATCTATTGTAATTCTATTAATAACCAACAGAATCATTTGCAACTTGTACTGATCCACATTAAAGCTGCCTAAATGTCTACAAATGTTTGCATTAATATGCAATGAATAGTTGACTCTTAAATAATGCCAATATTGACGTAAATACTGTAGCATAGCAGAGATAAATAGTGAGGATAATGGCACAGGAGATGATATTTCTGCCACTACAGATGGAAACAGTGGGAAGCAACAATATCACACGCAAATCAAGTGCCAATGGACACCAAGCAGCATCGGGTGACCAAACAACTACTACTACAGCACGAGCTTGACTTTGGTAAGGCTCTGTCCACTGCGCCGTTTAACAACTCCTTTTTACCGCTGTCATATTTCCATCAGACGGTGTCATTTTTACACAACAGTCGCCTTTTCATGACAAGATGCTTACGCTCCAGACATGACTAATCAAATTACTACCAATCCAACTGTTACAGTAGCTACTGTGTTTGCGCTATAGCTTGTTTTGAAAGTGTATTTGGATCACTATTACCTTAGAATACTGTTATTTTGGACTACATGTCTTTTTCAGGTAACGGCAACAATGTATGGTAAAATTTAGCCAAGTTTTCATTAATGGAGCATATATTGTCATGTTATTAATACACTACTGCATGAGTCTATCTGTGTAACATCCTCGTTACCAGCCTATTAACTTGCGAATACATCGAAACAGGAAGTTAGCTCGGCCACCGCTCCGTAGACATCTATGGACGATGCAGCCAAAGAAGGTTGCAAGTGCCAAAAAATTGACAATTAAGGTGAGAAACATTATTGAATTCAAGAAATACCTCATGGCAAAACACGGATGCGGTGCCTGAGTGAATCTTGCCGTCTTTGTCAATAACCACGTCTTCAATCAAAGTAAACTGATGGTAAAGGTTCAGTTGTCCCTTTCATTCATCATTTATATGTATTTAGTATAAGTGTTTTCTGCATGTACAATTATAAACATTTAACATTGTACTTTGAACATTTTAGGCTTTTCTGTTGGGTTGGGTTAGGGTTAGGGTTGGACTTTATAGAAAGGATTAATGATGCAAACCAAAGTTGCACTGTACTGTCTCAGTTCGCCAGTCCGGCAGTCATGAAAATCTACAAACTGATATGCTTCTGGTCGGTAACCGTGAAAATGGCAAAAAACCCAAAACAAAACATACAGTATGAAAACCATCGATCACTGTCTAAAGCTGGATGTTGGAAGACGCGTAAAAAATATATGCCTTAAATTTTCCATATGGAATTGTGAACAGTCCAGTGGGACAGAGCCTTTGCGAAAGGAGTTATTGAAGTATTAAGGCCAATTGCAAAAAATAAAAACAAAGCAATATTAGCGTGGATAAGTTTCAATGTTTAGAGGATTACGCTGTCTTTTTTCAAGTGAATGACAACATGTCTGAGACCCAGAGCGATTGGTCCTCTCTCTGTAAACTCTATGGTTGCAAGTTGCTGCAGAAAGTAGTTTTGGTCAGTAAATCCTGGAAAGGTCTGTTTTAGCAAGCGTTTAAAAAGGTTTCAATACAAGTAATTTGATCAGCACACACTGCTATCAAGCCTTCATATGATTGTTCAGCTGTTCAGATTCACAGTAAGTAGCTGAAAAGTTTGCATTAGTGCTACATTGTGTAGGTCTGCAGCGCCGTTAAAAGTCTAGGAATAAGAATGAAAATGCTCGCCTTACTTTAAATCTGTAAGCATCCTTTTACTGGAATGTATGCTCACCACGGACGATATGTGAGGAGAACTCGTAGCGGTCTTTGCTGTGGTGACCACAGATGTTGCACTCTAGTGGATTCCTGTATCCATGGCAACCCATGTGGATTGTGTACATGACGTGGTCCAAGAAGAGCACTTGGCAATGGTCGCACTGGAAAGCTCGCAACTCCCGGCCTTCTCTTCCAAACACCCGCACTGCTTCCTGGCCGGCGAATCTCTCTGTGGATTCTCGCAAGACCCCGCCTACGATTCCTGACCCACTTTTGGGTGACACCTCTGTCACATGATCACCTGAATAAACCACGGGACTTAAATGTGATCTTTGGCTTGGAGGGTGGTGGCTACCGGCGCTGGCATGACGTTCCTGAGGGCTGCTGCGAGCTGAGTCAAGCGACTCTCCTCCACTGACACTCGGCGATTCTTCTTGTCCTGACTGGGCCGGTCTACCCTGTCGAGCAGCAGGTCCATTGGGGAGGGTGTGGCTGGGGTAATCAGAAGGTAATGGTGGCTGAGCTGGGAGTAAGTCCATGTTTCCTGTACGCTCCGCTCTATGGCCAAGAGGCAGAACATGATGATAGAGCGGGTTGACCATGGGCACAACATCAGTCATGGAGAGAGGGTGCCCTGGGTGTTGAATAATGGGGCGAAGTGTGTCTGATCCCAGATATGTGATGGCATTACTCATTGCCTGATCCATCATGTGGGGTGACAGCAAGTCAGCCTGCTTGTCAAACTTGAGGCCCATCTCATATCCCATTTCAGGGTAGCTGTAGCGCACCATCTTTTCACCTGTATAAACACAGCAAGGAGATTACTGGGGATCCGGTGTTTCCTGGCACATTATTCTTTGTTGACAATTTGCAGTTCACGTCTTTTAACAACATTCCAAAAGTTGTCCAGTAAAATGCGAAATGCCTAACACTACACCCCGATCGGACAGAGTTAGTGAGGTATCGTGTGACAACTTAGTAGAGATGTGGGAACCGTGAATGAGTCAGTGAGTGAAAAGGAACAAGGTTTCCCGTCACTACATCCCCAAAAACAAAAGTTGTCTGCTGCATAACATCTGCTTGTTGGATTTGCATTCATATTGTCATCGGCAGTTCCCAGCGGAGATGTCACAAAGAGCTTCTCAAATCAACACAAGTAGGAAATAAAAAGGCCAGGCATACTCAACTAACTCACTGAAAAGCTCAAATATTTTCTAGTCATCGGACTAAAGTTGGAGTCAGGCCGAGTTGCAAGTCTTTGATGATGCCACTAAGTCGAGTTCAACCCGAGTCAGACATGAGTTTCCCGTCCACACCTGTCTTTAACTTTTGTTCACTTTGTTGTAGGGATGCACATTATTTTTTTCCAAATCAATACTAATACCGATAACTTACTGCTTTACAAGCCCAATACTGATACAATAATCAATAAATTATTTACAGCTATAATTTTTAAAATGTAGATTTAAATGATCAGTTCTCGGGGCTATAATCGGATTTATCGGTATGACGTCATAATTAAATAAAAGGAATGAAATAGGAATGAACAATAACAAATAAAAATTACATTGAAAATAGATATGTTCACACATGCAGGGTGATAAAATAACAGAGATGGGAGACTCGAGTCACGTGACTTAACTCCAGTCAGATTGGAGTCGCAATTCTTAGGACTTGCTTGACAAATGTTCCAAACAGACTCGACTTGACTTTGACCTGATGTTCTTGACTTGAGACTTAACTCGGACTTGAGCTAATTGACTTGAAATGACTTGTTTTTGGTTTAACGCATTGATGTATTTTTAAAAATATACAAAATATGACTGTGACTGTATTTTAACAAGCTTTTTTTAAGCATGCGCTCACTTTAGCGCCATCTGACAGAACAAAACATGGATAAACTGGAAAGAAAAGAAGACACAAAGATTTTGTGAATGTTTGTTTATATACCTTGTTTCCAAACAGTGCCCGTAACACGGCAGTAAAACGGCTCAAACGTAACAGAAAAGTTGTGTTTTTATTCATCTTCTTCCTGTTAAAGAGCCTCAGTTACCGCTGAGGTTGTGTTGTTCTCCTCACGTAGCAGTCCAGCCTTTTCAAATTAGTTAAAGGAAAAAACGCATAATTTAACCATTGACCCAGGTTAAGGGTCACACAAGACCCTGTGTATATAGCTGTCTGGGTGAATGCCTCATCAAGATTTCGAGAATTAAGTCATAAATAAAATTGTATATTTGCGAGAAAAGACTGTCTTATTACGAGAGTACAAACGTAACTTTACGGGAATAAAAGTCGTAACTTTATTTTTATAGGCATTGCCAGAGACCGCTATGAACCGGAGATCCGTATGTGGAGGGGTGAGGCACTAGAGAGTAGCGGCGAGATGATGCTACCACATGCTAACCTGGTTGCGTCCAGCTGCTCTGTTTTGTTGTCCCGTTATCCACCTTATTCCTGAGCCCGCTGACGTCAAACGGGTTATGCGTGGAACTTCCGGTATAGCAACCGGAAGTGTCCCTGCGCTATTGCTTTCAATTAGTGTTGGCGGATTTAGCATACAATCATTAGAAGTGTGTTTTACTTAATCCTCCGAAATGTAGAAAAATTGCCTTGCGCAGCTCAGGGACATGTTTTGCGGCTCGTGGTTTTACTAACTTATTATTATTTTTATATAACGTATTTTTTAATTAGAACACACACATTGACAAATACACACACAACATTGGCCAGGCTACATGATAACAGATTAAATAAGAAGTAACTTACATAAAAGGAGCAGAAAAATAAAAAGAATAACTAAAAAGGAAAAAAATAAAAGAAAATAACCCAATAAACTAAAAAAGCCAGGGGCATACTGGGATTTTCAGGGTCTTGATCATGTGAAGTCCACTATTCGCTTTTTTTGTCTACGACTTTAAGGGAGGAATAAAAATGGCCGAGTTCTTTGTGAAAGTTGGGAAAGGTAGGATTACTTTTCAAGAAATGACATTAGTGGATAAAAATGTACCTAAAATTATAATTACATTCTGAACATTTTAATATTTTTGTTCTCCTTCTAGCATTCCAAAAATGATATTCTTTACAGACAATTCAGACAGGTTTGGGATTTTGGCGCCAATCCAGACATGAACATCTTCCCAAAGGACCTTACAATATATACAATCATAAAACATGTTCAGTTGATTCAATATTCCCATCACTGACGCAACAAACACGATCCTCAAAAGAAAACCCGCGTCCAAGAAATTATTTGGAAGGGGAGATTCCTGACAGGACTTTGTAATCAATTTCCTTAGCTTTAGGAGGGATGGGGAGTTTGAGGTAAAATTTTCTGATTTCTTCCTTTTGATTCTTGGAAAATAATTGTGAAATGGAGTTTGGGTTGAAAATATAAAGAAATGAAGCATCGATAAGGAGTTTTCTAATTTTAGAATTGGCTAGTCTGCTGCCAATAATATCCAACCCATTGATTAGCAGGCTGGGAAGTTCAGGAGTTCTGTTGGTAGGATTCTGAAAACGAGTCAGTGCTGTGGATAAAATATTTTGGGGAATGGCCTTCAACATTTTTTGGAAATCTTTTTTTTGCTTACATATAATTTATATTTGATCTTGAAATCTTCAAGTGTCATCACACCTCTGTCATAATTATGTAAATGTATATATTTTGTCGGAATTTCACAAAATATGAACAGTTGAAAAATGTATTGATTATGTAATTTCTAAATGGTCATATTCAATGTATGAAATGTAAATCTTAATATTGTTGAATTTGGCATAATCTATGCTATTATTGTAGAGTTAGTAGTCAAGATGTTCTCATCTTCAATATCTGTCCAGTCCTTCAGGGGTTACATAGGAAGTTTTTGTATAGCCACTAAAGCAAGCTAAATATCCTCTCTTGCTAGAGACAAACTCTCATTTTCTATTTGCATGTTGTGCTGAATATTTGATACGTGCAAGTATGAGGTTTGGAAAGCCCCATCCATCTACAAATGCATGCCAAACCCCCCACTTTAGGGATGCGGTAAGCTCAACAAGACTTGCAAGTAGCAGAGTTACAGTTGTACCTAACCACAGAATGACAACTATTTTCTTGCCTCTTGTGGCTGGCCTGCTACAACGTCCTCAATCTGTGTATCTAATGTGTGTCAAAATAAAATACAACAGTGTTTTAAAACATGGGAAAAAACAGGAACCACTTAATTAGCCAAAAATGAATACAATTTATGTTTTTTGTTTATATAAAAAGAAAATTATTTTGTACAACATTGTTTGTACTTGCAACCCTCCTGCTGCATTTGAGACATTTGGGAAAGTGAACATTTCTAGCTGACAAAAGTGAATTTCGGTAGTGTTCAAAATAATAGCAGTCCAATGTGACTAACCAGGTGAATCACTGTTTTTAGTACATTTGTATTGCTACATAGCAAACAAGTTACCAGTAGGTGCAGTAGATTCTCAGAAAACAAACAAGACCCAGCATTCATGATATGCATGCTCTTAAAGGCTGTGTAATTGGCCAATTAGTTGAAAGGTGTGTTCAAAAACATAGCAGTGTAGCATTTAATCAGTGATCAATTTTGTGAAAAAAACAGGTGTGAATCGGGTGGCCCCTATTTAAGGATGAAACCAAAACGTATTAAATATGCATTTCTCTTTGAAAGCCTGGAGAAAATGGGTCGAGGGGAAAAAATACGAAGAGGTGCAAAACATGTTTGGCTGTTCAGCTAAAATGATCTCCAATTCCTTAAAATGGAGAGCACAACCAGAAAAACATGGCAAAAAACAGAAGACAATTATCAAAATGGATGGAAGAATAACCAGAATGGCAAAGGCTATGCCAATGATCAGCTCCAGGATGATCAAAGATAGTCTGGAGTTACCTGTAAGTACTGTGACAGTTTGAAGATGTCTTCGTGAAGCTAATCTATTTACAATAACTCCCTCTAATAAGTCCCCGCAAAGTCCCTCTGTTAAAAAAAGGCATGTGCAGAAGAGATTAGCATTTTCCAAAGAACACATCAACAGGCCTAAAGAGAAATGGAGGAACATTTTGTGGAGTTATGAGAATAAAACTGTTCTTTTTGGGTCCAAGGGCTGCAGACAGTTTGTGAGACGACCCCCAAACTCTGAATTCAAGCTACAGTGCACAGTGAAGACAGTGAAGCATGGCTCACTTGCTCTAATTGAGAACTTGTGGGGTGACATCAAAAATGCTGTTCCTGAAGCAAAACCAAGAAATTGTGGAATGTTGCTAAGGAAAGTTGGAGTGGAATAACAGCTGAAAGGTGCCACAAGTTGGTTGAGTCCACGTGAAGCAATTATAAAAAACTAAATATTAGTTTAGTCATTCACAGGATTGCCAAATCCTAGAAACACAAAAGTTTGTACAAATAAGTTTTAAGTTTGTAAAGTCAACTGCAAACACTGCTGTGTTTTCGAACACCCCCTTTGAACTAATTGCCCAATTGCACAGCCTTAAGAGCGTGCATATGATGAATGCTGGGTCTTGTTTGTTTTCTGAGAACCTACTGCACCTACTGGTAACTGGTTTGCCAGTGAATAATCTGGTTAGCATTGCACTGATAGTATTTTGAACATTAGAGTAGGAATGCTGCTTTAAGTTAGAATTTATGCATGCAAACTCTGGAGCCCAACCTAGATATTAGGGCTGCAACCATACATGTATCTTTGGTTCAACAGCACCACGAATCGAACGATACTGTAAATCAGACGTCACTTAAAATTAAGTGACACTTTTTAGCCTTCCAGCCCAAAATGGACCCTCTCATAACAGTGTAATAAAAATACAGTTGAATTTTAGTTGGACCATGACCACAACAGCCTGTGTTGATGTTATTAGAATTATTCCTACTGTATCATGATTATTATCTTATTATTAGTATACTGTTTCAGCAATAAAGTCTGGTGCTTGTCTCACTGAATGATTACTTATACCTGGTGTCAAATACTAGATTCACAATTTTAATGCAAGTTCTTAAGTCCTTATTCCTTATTTGCATTTTAGATCATTAATATCCTAGTCACACAAGATATTCCAAGATATTCCAAGTGCATTCTAAAATTCCTGACTGCATTCTGACTACATTTAAAATATTAGGGTCCATTCCTGTGGCCGGCCGTAATGCTGTATTTACTAATTCCTACAGTATTCCAACAGCAGTCCAAACATTCTGATTGCAAAGAAAATAAAAACAAAATGAAATGTTGCCTTTTTTACATCACTTCAAACGTCAAGGAAAAAAGAAGACAAGGTAACTCCAACAGCAGCCGCCAGGGTGGACAGTGCCGAAGTGCTGCAAAGTGCTAAAGGCTGGTTTTACCCTACTAATGATGTTTAGTTGCAATAGTAATCCTGCTGAAATGTCACCATTGATGTTGCCAATTCATATTACATCAAGCCGCCAAGGAGAAATAGAGCAAATGCCCACCACCGCCCGCGGGCTCATCACATCATGCCACCAATGAAAAAAAGGAGCCAAGCTTATGAATTTCAAATACTCTTCTGAATGTGGCATGAACTGTGAAACTTTTTTTTTTTAAACCGGCTGGTTCGTCTTGATTGTGCTGATTCGATCTTAGTGTGATGGAGGCTTTAATACTTGTTATGCTGGACAGTGCTTGATTTAGGCAAAAAATACAACTTTTTCGTATGCATGATATGCATATATTTTGACTACTAATAGGCTGCATCGTAATAACTGATCTAAATATTAAATATTTTCCAAATTTGAAAAACAATGTGGCAAGGAATGACTGCATATATTATATTTTTTTAGGTTGTTGTGCCCTTTATGTCATACGAATTGCTGTTTTTTTAGGTGGGAAAAAGTAAAGTAAAAAATGTGGTTATAAAGGGAGTCAAGGGGACCAAAATAATGTTCCAGGCTAAAGAGCTCAGGTTTATTTGCAAATGTCCTACTGCAATCGTGGAATTTTCAAAATTAAAAAACAAATCTTGGCGTAGTTTCACGGAATTTGTCTTAAAACTACCTGTATTTTGAGAATTAAGTACAAGTGGGGGGACCTTGGTGTCTTAAATGTATCAAAGTGGCCTCCGCATCCTTTCATTTCCTGTAAGCGACCCTCCGTGGAAGACGTTTGCGCAGCCCTGATCTGGGTGGATGAGGCTGGCAGTGTTGTAAATACCCACCCACAAACTTCTGGGGCGTGGTGCTCTTCCTCTTCCCTACATTACTGTGCAGCCTTTCGATGACAAGTGGCCGATCAAACGTCGTCATGGGTCTCGGATCTTTAGGTACCTCACCTAGAAAAAAAAAAGCATTACATATGATAAGGCATTTTCATAACCATCAGACATGTTCAATTGGCTACACTGGCTTGTCTCTAAGAATGTCACTTTACCTGCGTAAGAGCCCGTGTTGGTAGCTGGCTCCAAGCCGATGCTCTGCAGGTAACTATGGCAGCGTTCTTTATGCTCCTCCAGGGAGCTGCGCTGTTTGTAGCTCCGCCCACAGTAGCTACACTTGTGTGGTTTGCCAACTGAAAGGGATGACATTCATACAAGAGCGTGTTCATTTAAGATGCACCGACTGAGTGCTGGTCGTATTAAGTTGTGCAAATGTTTCGTCTGCTAGTTAACTGCTTCTGCATTTGCATGTTTCCTTGCTCTGTTTCATGCCATTCTTTTGAAATTGAATTTAATCATTACTCTTGCACAAACTTAATGAGCGGTGTGTTAAATTGCCAGCACTTGCAATTATTCTCGAATTATGTATCACCGACTAAAAATATAAATGAATAAGTCTGAGATGATGTAGCCCTCGACAGATGATTTTGCAGGATTTGAAGAATTCCTGTTGTGTCATTCAGTAATCTTGTGGTCTGTTGCCACCGACACAACTCGAAACTATTGCTCATTATGTTTTTTCTTTTGTACGAACAAATACAAAATGCGGTGGCTAATAGCAGCAAGTTTCAATATGATTCAAGTGTGGGTTTTGTTATTCCTGCTGGGCAAGACATTTTAACCTTTGCATATCAAGCAACCCACCGTCACGCGACATTGTGCAGATGCTACTCTTAATCATGCAAATTGTCCACACTGCACGGACCTGACTAAACTTTAACTCCACAATTTTTTCTCTGAAAATAGGCTGTTTTTGACACACATCTTATTTACCTCATTTGATAAGAATTTCTAATGACGTAATAGTAAAATGTACAGCATACATACAGCAAAGTTAAAAAAGCCCACAGATTTCAAATGTTTATGTCTCTATGCTTCACTGCTGTTTTTTTCAATAATGCATTTAGCTTTTGCACTTTGTTCGTCAGTGCTTGATGGTGCCATAGCTCCTGTGAGACACAAAAGTGAAACTTGTATAGAACTTCTACACCGTTTTATTTGTTAGTGCTAAATACCTACACACTGTATATACTGTATGAACCTTAGTTTTTGACATTAATTTGTTCCCAAATGTCTGACAAAAACTGCTATGTGCAACTTTTGCCCTAGGAAACAATGTAAATACGATACATTTGTTCCCGGTTCCTCAAAAATAATAACAGGTACATAGAATAATTACGGTTTTACACTGGTCAATGGTGACAAACAGATGGAACCTATGTTTCATGCTTACTTCCTGTACATGCTGGTGAGATTGAATTCAGTCGTGTTTTGCACCGTCTTTATGAAGTTGCTGGCACTTGCAACTTTCTTTGGCTTCATGACGAGTCATTCAGCAGTCGCACTCAATTAAAAATGCACCGACGATGAATCGGTAACGCGTAGGGTGCTTTGTTTGGGCAAACGACCAGCTTGTTGAATGCAATACTGTACAAAAACCGAGGCAATGCTTTTGCGAAAATGTTTTGAAAAAATTGGCCCACACGATAACCAAGGTTTAACGGCACAGTGATCCCTCACTACTGCGCTTTCAATTTCACACCTTCAAAAATATATGAATGAATAAATAATCGCTGTTTCGTGGTTAAATGTGTTCTATTCTTTAAAAAGTGTAAATATAAACACATAAAAACATCTCTGCCTAAATTAAGTATTCTCAAGCATAACATGGCTTCATGAACTGTAATACAAATATTAGGCATTCAGAAGACGAATTCAAAGACGTTCTAATGATATGTAGTATTCCACATTGGTCACAAGGTGTCAGTAATGTTCCGCTGATGAAACAATAGCCACCACAGAAAGTACTGTACAGAAACCCAAAGTAATAAATGGAACAACGCTTTCTCCCAATGCTAACAGACCGTAAGTGGGCCTTTTTATGTCTTACTGCATGTCCTATTACTATATTGGGTAATACAAGAGTAAGCGTGACTATGGGATGTTTTTTCATTTCTAGAGCGTTCTAATGTTTAATGTTTAATTTCACAAACAGTTTTTCTATGCTCTAACTAAGAAAATATTCTATTTATAAAAAAAAACAATCCTACAAAATAGAAATTCACTTATCACAGCGGGGTCTGGAACCAATTAACCACAATAAACGAGGGGTTACTGTACTTAGCAATACGTTTGCTTCTGTAACACTTTTATTACAAACGATCCAAAAGCAGACTTCACACACTACCAAGTATCACAGCACATGCCCTTTATCACTACAAGAACTGAAACTGAAGGAAACGATATAGATGTCCTAACTTTTCTTCCACAAAAATTTGAATTATTAGGGAGGAATTAGTAAAATGAGTAAAATAGATAATTAGATATATAGAAAAGCAAACTAATAAACCCATACGGTCCCAAACTCACACTTCGGCGGTCCAAAAGCTGCGTGAGTGTGACTCATGAAGCTAGAAATGACAGCGACGCCTGACCTTGATTTTAAAAATGCAAAAGAGGGGAGAGCATATCCTCCGTGGTAGGAAAGTGGGTTACAGTTGAAAGACTCAAGCAACGCTGCTTTTTCTTTTTTTTTTTTTTTTTAAACAGACACTTTCCTCCTCAGCAAGCCAAGCAACGTAATGAAACATGTCCTTGGTTCCTAGCAACAAAGCCTTTGCAGTTCCATGATTGCATCTACCAAACCACACAATCAACAAGTATAGATGGGGAGGCGGGGGGGGCACTACAGTGGGTGGTTGTGAGGGTAGAGAGGGATGCATGTGTGTCAAACTATGGAATAGATAGTGTCTCGTGTAAAAAAAAATCTAAAAAGATGGTTTGTATTGCTGGAGTTACAGTACTGTATGGTTATCCTTCTAGGTAGTGACAAAGTCATTACGAGAACCACAAAAGTTGCTCTTTTTCTCTCACAAAAAGGAGCGAAAGAGAGCGAGATTCTTACCAGCATGAGTGCGCAAATGACCCGTGAGAGCATCACGGCGGCGGCAGGCGTAGCTGCAGAAAGGACATTTGAAGGGTTTTTCTCCCGTGTGCAACTTGATGTGTCGCAGCAGATTTCCCTTCTGAGTGAATGAGACACCACACTGGTTGCACTGGAACGGCCGGTCACCTTGAGGAGGCATATGCAGGCACTTATTGTCAACATTTTCAGGAAATGAACACAGAAAAGTTCCCCTCTGCATTGGTAAACATGTAATAATGCTTTTTTTAATGATCTTAATAGACCAAAACATTAATTAAATATCAATTAAATAGGCTGTAGCGCAAAGAAGTCTTGAGTCAAGTCTCGAGTACATATGTGTAAGTCCAAGTCAAGTCTCAAGTCAAATCCAAAGTTATAGGCCTACAGCTAATAGATGCATATCCAAAGAGAATACACGCGGTCTTGCTGGAATAATACCTAATCACTGAAAATCTCAAATATTTTCAAGCCATCACTTTAAAGTCCGAGTCATGTCCAGAGTCACTGATGTCACAGTCTAAGTCGAGTTGCAAGTCTTTGGTGATATAGTCAAGTAAGGTCCAAAGGCATGGGGTTACAGAGGCTAAGAGATGCAGTCAATGAGGCCGATTCAAAGAGAAAACATTTCCTTTACTTTTACTGTAGACTGAAAACATTTGGGTGTGAATGAATATGAGACCAGAGAGCAACATTACAGTTTTTATTTCAGGCATTTACATCTGGATCTCATGACTTAGAAGATGGGACCCGGTTTTTGAGTGTAAAAAAGTATTGGAAAAAAAGTCCAAACCTACATAGTTCTCTGTGAAACGTAATTGTTTTTCTTCAGCTAGTCAGAGGTGGGCTTGCTGATGTGTTTTGGGTCATTGTCCTGCTGCAGAACCCTTGATCTTTGAGGTCATGAACAGAAGGCCGGCATTCTGCTTCATGACTTTTTTTGTACAAAGCAGAATTCATGGTTGCATTTATCACAGCAAGTCTTCCAGGTGGTGAAGCAGCAAAACAGTCCCAGACCATCACACCACCACCACCATATTTTACTGTTAGTATGATGTCTTTTCTGCAATGCGCCATTACTTTTACGGCAGATGTAATGGGACACGTGCCTTCCAAGAAGTTCAACTTTTCTAGCAAAATGGAGACAAGCCTTAATGTTGTTTTTGTTCAGCAGTGGTTTTCGTTTTGGAACTCCCCCATGCAGGCCGTTTTTGCCCGGTGTCTTTCTTATGGCGAAGTCATGAACCCTGGTCTTAACTGAGTCAAGTAAAGCCTGCAGTTCTTTGGATGTTGTTGTGGAGTCTTTTGTGACCTCTTAGATGAGTGGCTGCACTCTCTGGGTAATTTTCATTGGTCGGCCACTGCTGTAAGGCTCACCACTGTTCCAGATTTTTGCCATTTGTGGATAATGGCTTTCGCTGTGGTTAGCTGGAGTCCCAAATGGTTAGACATGGCTTTATAACCATTTCCACACTGATAGATCTCCATTAATCTCAGTTTTGTTTTGATTGGGGCAATCACTTTTTCACACACAGCCATGTAGGTTTTAATTTTTAAAAATAATACTTTCATTTAAAAACTGCATTTTTGTGTTCTGTTGTCTTGTCATTGACTAATATTGAAATTTGTTTGATGATTTGATACAATAATTGTGACAAACATGCATTAAAAATAAGAAATGACTTTTTCACACCACTGAAATGATATAGTTAAATGTAATAATGTAAACACATAAAACAATTATATATTTATATATAACTTCATATATTTTATATATTGTATATATACTTTATACAATAATAGTGTTTTATGTCATAAAACAATATCAATTATTAACATCATATATTAATTATTATTTATTTATTGAATTATTTACAGGATTTTTATTTTGTGGTAAGGATGCATCTGTTATATTTCAGATATTTTTGTATTTATTTGTAATTCGTTAAGAAAAGTAAATTGGGTGACACAACATCTTATAAATGAAAGGCAATTGTAACAGCAATGCAATTCGAAATCGTTCTAAATTACAAAATCAAATTTAAAAAAATCATATCAAATCTTGCTTAGAGCAGCACATTGGGTAGGGCCGCCTCCACGCTCAACAGGAAGCAGCACCAGTGGGAGAATGTCAAGCCTTTAATCCCAAGTGTCAAATAAATCCATGTAAATGTAAATCCAAGTCAATCCTCATGACAGGTCAAGTCAAGTCCGAAGTCATATGCTGTAACAAAAGTCACACTGTTAAATGTTTATCAAATAAAATACCACGACCTCATAATTTGCGCATTCAAATGAAATTATTTTAGGTACCATGTTGACACATCCCGGTGTGAATCGCTGACACTCTCCAGCAGTCTGGCACTCACCAAAAATATAAGCCACACCCTCATTGTTTGTTGTTAAACCTGATTGGATGTTAACAGATGCATCTAATGAGGCAGGGAATTGCCGCAAGTGACATAATAACGATGACATCGGTTGAATGCATTTCACTCAACACACTCGAGTATTTTCAAGTCATCAGTCCCGAGTCTTTCATGATATGGTCAAGTCAGGTCCAAAGGCATCGAACTTGTGACTCGAGTCTGACTGGAGTCCAAGTCGCGTGACTGAATGCCACACCAAGTAGTGTTTGTTGCACTCGACTACACTGCTTTGCTCCAATGGAAAACAATTTGTCGGTTGGAAAAGAGAAATGTGATCCTGTGCTGTGACAACCGGAGCTGTCATGGCGTCAGTTGGAACAGGTTGTGGGGGATTCCGAGGATATTTTTCCCTGATAATAATTTAAAGTCTAAGCCATTGCCTGGGAACAAAATAGGCAATGAAAAGAGAGCGTTCCACGCCCATTGTTAGAGACAACAAGTGGCTTACTTTAAAGACAAGGAAAGACAAGGCTGTTTTGTTCCACTACCGTTTGGTTGTCGATTGACTGCCTCCGAGGTCATATTTGGTCCAGATATTCTGTTCGGTGTAGTATTTGGGCTCCCACCCATGGATTCCCCAACTTCCTTCCTTGTTTGGTCCTCACGCGCTGGACTGGTGTTATCAGCCTCCTCGTTTGTGTCTTCTTCTTGCTTGATCTGTTTATTAGCCAGTTCTTGAAGAGAAAAAAGGACAGTTTACACTATTTACTGCCAATCATCCAAAGTGACAAAACAGACAATACAATAACTTGGTTAAACTGAGAGCCGAGTGTTGGGACGGTGGGCTGGGTTTGCTTATTAGTTGAATTCAACGAGGGATACAGTATATCTGGGCTACTCAACATTTAGGCAGGTTTAGGATGGACTGACGCAGTCTCAAAAAAAGAGAAAGAGAAACAGGCTGGTCTGGTTCCTGGCTGTCTCTAAGGAGAGAGGGAGTGTCTGAGGTGGTTCATAGCTTCTCAGCAATGGACACCAGTCCAATGATGAGGGTAAGACATTGCGAAATTGTGTGTGGAGATAGTTCTGCCATAGTGTCTGCCCTCACCCTGAATTTGAACTAAGCTGATTGGTTGTACGTGGACAACAAGGGTCTGGGCTTGACTCCGGCTTGATTTGTCATCTTACCAAGACATGTTTTCTTTAACTTCTTATTTGCTGACATTGTGGGAACACTTTTGTTAGAGCATGCCTCTGCCCCAATACAAAGACAATATGTAGACACACAACCGAGAGGGGGAATGGGCACAGTCAGAAATTCCTCTGCCTACACGCAGAACAAGCGCTGTGAGTCGGGACACATGACCCATGGGGGGGGGCATATTGTGCAAGGGGGAAAGAGTTTGGAAACCACTGTCTTAAGGCGTACATGTCAACCCTGCCGTTTGCACCTACAACCAACACGCTTGGTTGAGTCTGATGTGGAACCATGACCCCGATCCCCATTAAAAAAACAACAGGAATGACCAGAGGAGGCCATCTTTTAGGTCCAACATCAGTGATGGGTGAAAAATGTTCTTCTGCTTGAATGGGAACAAATTCCCACACACACACTCCAACATCTGGTTGAAGTTTTCCCAGGAGAGTGGGACCGTTAAAGCTGCAAAGCTGTATGAGATACAGTATTTCATATATGGGTGTAAGGGCCAAGTGTCACGATGCTTTTTTCCCCAAACAGTGAAACAGACGAAGTCCGTTCTATTGACATTAAAACACACGATATACATTATAGTAAAAACACATGTTATCAATATGATTATCAACATGCATTGGATTAGGTGACAATTTGCTCAGCACACTTATGTATTTTTGACAAGCTTGCTTGACATGTTATGTTGTGTGATGGATGGATGTCAGTCAATGCTTAAGTTGTGTGTAATGAAGTAAAAGGGGCTTTGTAGGTAATGGTGTGACAACGTACTGGTCCAGATGATCTGGTTTGGGGATTTACAACAGCAAAAATACCGCTGTGACTACATCTGGTTGTTTAAGTACAGCTTCCGGCCTGGCTACATTGTTCAGCTGTCTCCTTGGGCTAAAGCAGCTTCAGTTTCATAACCCTCAAAGGTCAATCAAAAGAGTCTGCGTGAAAGAAATAGGAAGTGTCCACGAAGCGCCTCCAATTCATGGTGCTTGCATGCAATGTATGGTTCCACTCTAGGACACAAATCATGAACGTGCCTCGTCCTCACGGCCGTATCCTGGCAACAAGGAGCAGACCTTGCATCTTCCCATTTGTCTCCTCCAGTGCGAGCAAGTGGAATGTTTTAAGCTGACCGCTTGAAACTTGAAATACTTTCTACAACAAATGCCTGAGCAGTGTTCACTGCAAGCTCGGTACGGCTATCCCACGCATATTTTTATATGCATGAATAAAAACACTAAAGGGTGTGTCCCTACTCATCATATGGACAACGTTTTTCTCAATAAAATACATTAAATGCAAGCTGTGCACATGTAGAGTTGGACACCCACCACTGGGGGAATTCCGCACATAAGGATCACTTTGGCCGGTGTTGCTTGGTGTTGACATTCTTGACTTTTCCATACCGGGAGAGCACTGGCCATTACCTAAAAGTCAAAGAAAAAATGATTAATTTCCACTTTGTTGCTCAAAAGGTACCCACGTGGTTTGTTATTCAATTACACTGTGAAAATGTGCACTTTTTAATCCGTTTCTTATTGGGTTTTTTGAAATAACATATATTTTATTATTTAAAATATATCATTTACTCTTAAAAATGTAAAAACGTGCATAAAATATGACTAGAGACCATGAAAGAATACACATAGGGAGTCAGGCAAGAGTCTGCAAGTTTCTGAGAAAGAAAGCATTGATTCTTACAGACCTTGGGTACATCTGAGGTGAGACATATGAATAGGAAAAATAACCTTGCAAGTAAAGGGAATGACGGTCACTGAAAATGCATTGAATTTGTATAAACTCATCCCATACAAACATCTTTTATACGATATCTTTCTGAAAAGACAGACAATTCTCTCCACCTTCTTTCATTGCACGGCAATTCTAAATGTTCAAGGAAGCCAACCGAACTGTCCTCGTGTAACTATGGGATCCCAATGTCCGGCAAACATGGATCAGATTGCAACCTCTCAGCAGTTCAGGCTATGGATAGCTCGTGTCTGCTCAGAGGGAGAGGAAACAAATGCCTTATCCCCTTACAGCCTTCTCCGTCGGGGTCACTTAAACAATACAGTGGCTGAAAGCACCCCAACTGACCCAGCTGCCCCATCCCTAGGAACCAGAAAGTGAGTGGTTAAGAACAAACCTCTACTACAGTTTTGTGATTTTGCTGCCTGCAATGATAAAAAAATACCTTAATTGTCTCCACCTATTGTGTTATTGTGACAGCTCAACATAGTTTAACAAACTCTACTATGGCATCGTTGCCCTGATAAGGGCACCCTGGGCTGTCCATGATCCATCCTTAGGTTTGGGCTCGGGTTGCAATGCTTGGAGGAAATCTCAGGTGACCAGAGTGACTAACCCATTGGTAACACTGTCCCACAGACAGGACTGGCCCAGATTTGTCTTAAAGAATTTTCCATGACTGTAGTGGAGCTCTGAAACAAGATAAAGTGTGCAACCTTGAGCAACTGCGTTGCATTGCATTGGGTCATGTGGGCTCAAAAGTGAAAATAAGATAACAACGCCCGAAAAATGAACACCAGGAATGCTTCAAGTTCTGCAGGTCGGAATACGAGGTAATTAAGACCTGTTTACTTTTATGGAACACAGCGGTGAGCTTTGATGCTAACATTCGGCGGAACAACTGCAGACCTGCCAACCTTATGACCTGCCAATTTTATGAGTGGTGTGCGAAGGGAGTGGTGTGTTTTTTCAAAATGCAGACATAGCTGTAGCCTGTTAGGTAATTAATTGGTAATCTAATGGCAATCAAAGAGAGAAAGAGAGGGTTATTGCAGCAGAAACTCATTAATGCCTGACAACAGTCAGTACATCTGAAAACGGAGGATGATCGTGGGATCCCAGGAAAATTCTTGCACCGCAGGATCGGAGGAACTTGGGGTTGATGGAGGTGGGCTGCCCGCCCTTTGAAAAAGTGGCGCACAGACAGGATATAATGTACTACAAGCAAAGGGCAGCTTGAAGATTTTTTGGAAAGTGCACCAGAGATTGTGACAGAACAAGAAAACTGAAACCGCAAAAATGTGTACCTAAGGGCTGCGAAGGGTACAAACTACACATGTTGGCGGAGCCCCACGCTTTATTTGACAACGTGTAGCAAAGCCTACTCCTCTATCTAGCAGGGTTCCCACGCGTTCCGGAAAACATGGAAAATATTTGAGTCATTTTCCTGTCTTTGAAATCATAAACAATTAGAAAAAAGGTCAAATGTCCCGGAAAGGGTGAATTAAATCTGTGTAATTACTTATGTTCCCGCCGAGCGAAACCAGTGCTTCCAACTGACTCTGTCGCTAGATTTAGCGCTTTTCAGACCCTGTTTTGGTCTAGAGACACAACTAGCGACTTTAATTTGACAAGTGTCGCTAACATTAGTCCGTATTACGTAATAAGTGGCTGTAGTGGCTGGAAAATCATTTCGAGGAAGGAGAGTGGAGAACCCTGTCTGAAGTATCATGTCCATGAGGTGGTCTGTCATTCATGACGTCATGAAAACACAATTCCCCGTGAACTACCAAATTTGTGAGATGAGAAAATTTTAAAAGTGGTGAATGAAAGAGAAAGAGAAGTTAAGTCTCAGCCAAAGTTGAATACTTTTCATGTAGTTACACTACAAATGTATTTGTAAAATTGTGAATTTTTCTTGTTAGAATGGGACTTTTTTGTCAGTAGTTTGACTTTATTCTGATAAATTACAGCTGACTTTCAATTTCTGCAGGGTTTTTTTCCAAATATTTAAACTTTCTTGTAAATGTTCTTCTCATAATTATGACATCATATTTGGACTTTTTGTAGAACCTAATTTTCAAAAACGTACAACTTTCTTCAATGTTTCATTTGTTTGTCGCAATATTACGACTTAAAAAAAATAATGTCACTCTTTAATATTTCAACCTTTTGCAAAAATAATGATATTATTTTTCCTCATAATATTGTTTAATTTAATATTGTTAAATTAAAACTTAAAAAATGACAACTGACATTTCAACTTTCTTCATGTAATTTTTTCCCCGTAATTATGACTTTATTCCCATAATACTTTCACTTTATTCTTGTAAGTGTCACACCTTGCCTGACTTGTTGCACCGTGTTTTGTGTTTTCTCTGTATTTCTTGGTCTGGGCTCTTATTTTTTCTTAAACTCCCTGTTTGGTTCCGTGTTTCTGCTGCTTTTACTTTTCTGATTATGCGCATTTGCCGCTAATTTGAGTTTCCCTTATTTAGCCGAGCGGTTGGTTTCATTCCTTGTTGGAGCATCGTTGCATGTTTCTGGACTCCTGTAATTTTTTCATGCCATCTGTGTATGTATTTGCCACGAGCTTGGAACAGATTCCTTTTTTTCGGCGCTGCAACCCTTCCAATTAAAGACTTGCCTTACCTGCACTGCACTCTTCACTTTGGGGGTCATCACCACAAATCGGGACAGAAACGTCACTTTTTTCGCAACCAAATTTTCCAAAATTGACAACTGACTTTATTTGTTGTTTTGTTTGTTTTTCATAATATTACGGCTTAAAAAATAATGAACGCCTTTCCTTAATATTTCAACTTTGTTACTAAAAAATGAATTATATATGTTATTCTCATCAAAATACAACTTTCTCAAATTGGTCACTCCTGATAATTCCATTTTGGCTATGTATTCCCCTTTTTAAATTTTTTTACTTTATTCTTGTAGTATTATAATTTTTTGTCGCAAAAAATTACAACTTTATTTTTTGTTTTGTTTATTTATGATAATATCAAATCTGTCTTTAATATTTCCTTTTTAAGCAAATAAAATTATGATTTTTTTTCCTTATAACATTACAACTTTATTCTTTTTAAATTAAAATTTTTTTTCTTCAATGTTATGACTTTACAGTATTCTTGTAAAATGAAGGCAGAATTTTTCCAGTTTAGCTGTTCTTTTTTTTTCTTCTTGTTTTTGTTTTTTTTAGTTAAAATATGTTTTTAGAACGTACCACGGTCCAAAGAAAAACCTTAGATGCCAATGGCCCACCGGTCGCACTTTGGCCAACCCCAAAGTACATGGTATGGGTTGTTGAATAGTGTCACTTGTGTCTCGCATGTATGATCAGGCTAAATCAGGAATGATTGGGCCAAATGTCCCCATGTGAAAGGCAGCTGTACTGCTGGCATACTGCTACAAAACTTAGGAGCACCTTTCCTGCTTGCACACACTTTCATAACGTCTGCTGGTTGAAAGGACACAATTATTCTCCTGCGGCAGGGATGCGGTTTTTCCTGTCAAACCCAAACCCTTCCGAGGACTCAAACACACACACACACACGTGCCTACATACAAGCAAACAGCCTAGTGCTGCAACAAACACCGCTGGTGAATGCAACAGTTGTATGAATTCTCCATAATTTGCATGTAAAATTGTCATTGTATTAAGAAATGTCTCCTAAAGGTTTGTGGTGGATTTTTGCCTAATTCACATTCTGATGAAAATTCTGACAAAAAGGAAGCACAGTATTTCTCCAAATGATTCTGTACACAGCGTGTACATATTCAAATATTTTCTCGTATCAAAACAAAACATTTTTATTGAAGAAGGGCTGAAAGTATTGATGTGAACCTGCCACGAACAAACTGAAAGGATTAATGACTATCTATCAGAACATGCGACAAAGCAAATCAAACATTTCATTCTCATGGTTTTTTTCCTCCCTCTAACACTAAAAGCACGACTTCGCAAGGTTCAGTCCCACAAATATATAGTTCCCATGCAATTTGATACACTGTAAGGCTGCATGTCACAGTTCTGAGTCATACTCACATGTTCATTTGAATATAAACACACTGTCTGTACCGCCTACTGTGTACAGTATACCCCACAAATTTGCAGATTTGTTATTAAAACTGAAAGTAGGAAAATTGTTTGATTTATTGGAAACCCCACCTTCTGTGCTTATAATCTCCACGATTAGGCCGTTTATTGGTAGAAAATACATCTCAATTGTCTAGTTGCATAGAAATAAGTCTGAGGCCAACTTGAGGAGGAATATCATCTTGATAATTGCAGCCTTACTCACACATCACAAGCCAGGTTGCCTACTTCACTCACTGTGCAAGCAAAAATAACACAACAAATGACACTATTCAGATATGGAAATGCTGATATGCAGAGGCTCACACACTAATATGAGTGCAAAACAGTTGGTTTACAAAAATGTATAACCCGCAAGGCCTGCTGGAAAGCCCATGCACACACTTCTGGCGTGCCACCTGGCGTGCCTTGAGGGTATGCAATATTTTGTTATCGAATATCAACCTGATAACAGAATATAACAGCCTGCATTTAAAATGTACACCATATCAAAAGCAATAAACTTTAATTTTTAACTTTAATGTTTTGAATTTAACATTGTTATTGGAATGTCAAGCGCTTTAATATAAAATAAATTAAACACATGCATGTACAGCAGTGTTAAAAATACTAGCAGTGCAATGTGACTCACTAACTGTCTGCGGCCCTTGGACCCAACAAGAACAATTTTACTCTCATCGGTCCACAAAATGTTCCTCCATTTCTCTTTAGGCCAGTTGGTGTGTGCTTTGTCAAATTGTAAACTCCTCTGTACATGTCTTTTTTTAACAGAGGGACTTTGCGGGGGATTCCTGTAAATAGATTAGCTTCACACAGATGTTTTCTAACTGTCACAGTACTTACAGGTAACTCCAGACCGTCTAATCATCCTGGAGCTGATCATTGGCTGAGCCTTTGCCATTCTGGTTATTCTTCCATCGATTTTGTCTTCCATTTTCTGCCACGTGTCTCTGGTTTTGCTCTCCATTTTAAGACATTGGAGATCATTTTAGCTGAACAGCCAAACATTTTTTCACAAGTTTCCCCCTCTCCAATCAACTTTTTAATCAAAGTACTCTCTTCAATGTCTTGAACGACTTGAGAAATGTATGTTCAAAAAGTGCTGGTTTCATCCTTAAATACAGGCCACCTGATTCACACCTGTTTTTTCACAAAATTAATCACACTGATCACCAGAGAAAGGAGACTCGAGTCACACGACTTGACTCGAGTCAGACTCAAGTCGCAATTGTTAGGACGTGTGACCTGCTTGTAAACGTTCCGAAAGATTTGACTTGACTTTGACTTGATGTTCTTGACTTGAGACTCACCTCGGACTTGAGCTAATTGACTTGAAGATTTTGCGAATGTTTGTTTATATACCTCACAAGACCAAGCAGATTAACAGACCACAGTGCCACATTAATTGACAACATATTCACTAATGACTTTGATAATGACACAACTAGTGACCACTAGAGTGATTGTCTTCCAGTGTTTACAATTTACAACAAAAACTACAAAAAACAAAATATGGAGGACAAAAAAACTCGCAAAAGACTACACACCGAGGACAGCATCAATGCTTTCAAGAAAGATCTGGACGAACAAAGATAGGAGAGTGTGTGCGGTGGAAGCAATGTGGATGAAGCATATGAACACTTTCTAATGACTTATATGAAGCTCTACTGGAAGAGGAGATCCCAAAATCCTGGCCAGAGGAGGAAGAGAAGGTGACTATAGACAGGAACCCAAACTCCATGTTCCTCACTGATGTGAGCAAAGAGGAAATCGTTGACATTGTACATAAATGTAAAGCAAAAACATCAACTGGTTGTAATGGAATTGGAATGGATATGATAAAAATGGTTATCAATGAGATCGCAGAACCTCTAACGCACATCAGCAATCTGTCATTCCTGACGGGCAAATTCCCAGACAAAGTGAAGACAGCTAAAGTAGTTCCAAATCTTGAAAAATTGAGATAAACATAAATTCACAAACTACCGACCAATTTCATTACTACCTCAATTTTCCAAAATCATGGAAAAGTTATTCAACCACAGGTTGGACAACGTCCCTAAAAAGAATGACATCCTGGCGGACAGCCAATACGGATACAG
>QODF01000120.1:539018-552625 GCA_024372805.1 Oostethus manadensis
TAGGATCTCGTCTCTGCTATTTGCAGACGATGTGGTCCTTATGGCCTCATCAGGCTGTGACCTTCAGCGTTTACTGGAGCGGTTTGCAGCTGAGTGTGAAGCTTCTGGGATGAGACTCAGCACCTCCAAATCCGAGGCCATGGTTCTCAGTCGGAAACGGGTGGACTGTACCCTCCGGGTTGGGAGTGAGGTCTTGCCTCAGGTGGAGGAGTTCAAGTATCTCGGGTTCTTGTTCACGAGTGAGGGAAGGTTGGAGCGTGAGATCGACAGACGGATCGGTGCAGCGTCTGCAGTAATGCGGTCGCTGTACCGGACCGTCGTGGTGAAGAGAGAGCTGAGCCGGAAGGCAAAGCTCTCTGTTTACCGATCGATCTACGTTCCCACCCTCACCTATGGTCATGAGTTATGGGTCATGACCGAAAGAATGAGATCGCGGATACAAGCGGCGGAAATGAGTTTCCTTCGTAGGGTGGCTGGACTCACCCTAAGAGATAGGGTGAGGAGCTCGGCCATCCGGGAGGAGCTCAGAGTAGAGCCGCTGCTCCTTCACATCGAGAGGAGCCAGTTGAGGTGGCTCGGGCATCTAGTCCGGATGCCTCCCGGGCGCCTCCCTGGTGAGGTGTTTCGGGCATGCCCAGTCGGGAGAAGGCCCCCGGGAAGACCTAGGACACGCTGGAGGGACTATGTCTCACAGCTGGCCTGGGAACGCCTTGGTGTCCTCCCGATGGAGCTGGAAGAGGTCGCTGGGGACCGGGAAGTCTGGACTTCCCTACTGAAGCTGCTGCCCCCGCGACCCGGACCCGGATAAGCGGTGGAAAATGGATGGATGAATGGATGGTTTTTGCCTATGTTGGTTACAACCCTTACTGTCTTAAAAGTCTTGTGAAGTAGAGGTATCGTACCATAAGAAAGAACAACCCTTATCATTAAAGAAATATTAGTATATTTGTTATTTTCTGTTCACCTCAGTTTCACACCCCCATTTTTGTAGGGTTCCTTTTTTGACAAAAAAAAAGATTGTCAAAAATATATCTCGGTTATCGTATGGACAAACATTGCGCCTACCAAACTAGTCCTAGTCCTGACTAGAAATCGAGTGCACAAACAAAGCATGCATGCGTCAGTGACTCTGTATCTGTGAAGAATGGACTATGATTCTTTTAGGATTAGGTCACTACAGACCGAATCCGGCCAAGGAATGGACTTTCACTTGTAAAGCACGTTTCTACCTTTGCTTTGACACTGTCGCCACACTTACATCAGTAGGCTCGGTATCTTGCCCAGAGAAACTGACATGCTTACAGGAGGACTAGGGATCGAACCAACAACCTTCAGAGTACAAAGTATGGAGGTAGCGTTTGTGTGGCCTGGGATTTTAAAAGAAAAATATGTTAACCTATGGATTCAATACCATAAATTCAAATACAGGGTGTGGACTCGAGTCATGCAACTTTGACTCAAGTCAGACTCAACTGACAATTTTGAAGATTTTGGACATGACTTGACAATATCACCGGAGACTTGCAAATCCACTTGGACTGTGGCATCAGTGACTCTGGACCTGACTCGGACTTTAAAATAATGACTTGAAAACACTTGAGATTTTCATTGAAGGTGCTGAGTAAATTTCTCAAGGCTCTGGATGTTGGAGGACTGTGTTGGTTGACACGCCTCTACAACATTGCATGGAAGTCAGGAACAGTACCTCTGGACTGGCAGACCGGGGTGGTGGTCCCCATTTTTAAAAAGGGTGACCGGAGGGTGTGGTGTCCTCCCGATGGAGCTGGAAGAGGTCGCTGGGGACCGGGAAGTCTGGACTTCCCTACTGAAGCTGCTGCCCCCGCGACCCGGACCCGGATAAGCGGTGGAAAATGGATGGATGGATGGATGGGTGCTGAGTAAAGTGTGTCCCCAGTCAAAGTATTCAAAAACAAAGACATATTTTTCAACAACATACAGTATTTTCCCTTTGAATCTGCTCATTAAAAACAAACACCATATGCACGTAAATCCTGACTGGTATGTCAGCATTCTTTTTGTGGTGACTAAGATTTGGGAGACACTAGACAGTGGTGTAAGGACCCAAGCATTTCTTTGGACTTGAATCGAGCTATCTGGTCTTGCAAGTCTGTACTTGAGACTTGACAAGAGACTCGAGATTAAATACTTGAGACTTACTTGGGACTCGCCAAACACTAGCCTGTGCCCGCCTCTGTTAAACACTAAACAATAACAGGAATTAAGGTGTGCATTATTATTCAGTCGTACTACGTACATTGTGTGATTCAGATCGAATATATAGGGTATGAAGTTATTATAGTTCTATCGCTCATTATCAGCGAGTATTTATTCACTTGCTTTCCAAAGTTCCTCAAAATAGCCAAGAGCTAAATCTACTCTCTTGTGTGTTGCAGGCCATGGCACCAACTTTTCACATTTCAGAGATGTGAATTATTGATGTTTCCTTTCCAGCCATTCCACCACTCACTCAATTTTGTCTACATGAGAGTAACTGAGCCCCAAAAAAAATGTTGGATTATCTGTGTGATGCAAAATACCCACAATGTGAAAGGCATCAGGAATGACATCCTCAATCATTCAGGAACGCTTAAATCAATCAATCGCACTCAAATATGAAACATGTTCATCTGCAGCAATGAGGGCTTCCTAACACATTTTTCAAATCCGTTTCAGATAAATGTTTCCATTTTATTAAGTCGTTTTCTTTCTTTTTTTTTAGGTCTATTTTTGTATTTAGAAATCTGCCGCCAGTAAACACTACATGCAGGATGACCGCATGCTCCTAAAAAGCATTGACGGGGCCACGGTTTCGTCTCGGCATTGTGTTGACGACCCCCAGGAAGCGGAGAGCGGGACGCTGAGCAGGTCAGGAGAAGGTTTTCTTTATTAACTGTGGCTGCGGTGCAGCGAGAGCAGACGAGAGACGATACTCCAGCGACGGAGAGAGTGCACACCTGAACGGAATAGAGAGTGAGGAGCAGGAAGCGGGTGTGCGTAATTACAGAAAATGCAAAACAAGGGAAGGCGGGAAATACATACTAAGTAAGAAAACAACAAGAATAGAAGGCTTAATAATAGAAACTAAATACACTGACACGCAAACTAAAACCTGGAGGGTAACAAACATCTGGTTAAACACAAGTTATTGCGACTAAGGATGCTCCGAATCCGGGTTTTATGCTGATTCCAATCGTATGGATTACACTGTACATTTATCAATTGATTTTTGGACCAGCTATATTGGCCAAGGCTGCTGTCAGACAAATCCAGGGCCTCCTGCCAAATAGGTAATTATTCAGAAATAAACTTGTTTTTATTATTATATAAAACAATTTTAACGTTATTATTATAACGATTTTTGTACTATTTGACACAAACCAAAATTTCATTCGATGCATGTGAGTAATACAAATGCATGTGCTCAGTAATTGCTCAGTAATGTACCTTTTAGTTCAAGACAACAAAATAACAAAAAAAAAATCATTCATTCATCCATTTTCTATGCCGCTTATCCTCATTAGGGTCGCAGGGATGCTGGAGCCTATCCCAGCTGGCTTCGGGCGGGAGGCGGGGCACACCCTGGACTGGTCGCCAGTCAATCGCACGGCACACAGAATAAAATATTACAAATAAGTATTTGTTCAATCTAAATCTGTCCTGTTTAAATCATCAAACATCATCTTTATACTATTTTGTGGTCATTTGTCATTTTGTAAAAGCATCAAGTATGAATTTACAGCTGGGGTAAAAATTACTAGGTGGTGATGCAAATATTCTTCGACACCTAACGAGATAGATTTTTCCTGGCCTGCCACTCCGAGTTGAATTGCGACTACCTCACTATGTTCCTCAGTGTAGAAACGGACAGCTGGAATTTCGGAGCAAGCTTTTTGTATCCTTCCCCCAAACCATGACGTTGAACAATCTTTTTCAGGTCGTTTGACAGTTGTTTGGAGGCTCCCATGTTGCCACACTTTGGAGAAGCTGCAAAGAGGAGAAGGACTTGCAATGGCCCACCTTAAATACCCTTTCTCATGACTGGCATGACCTGTGAATGTAGGTCAAGAGTCAATGAGCTTATCAAACAAATGTTGTGTCCCAAAAGTTAGTGCTAAAGTGTATTCAAATCAATAAAACAAGGCTGCACACATGTAGGGTTTGTTTCTGTGATTGGCTTTGAAAGGAATTTATTGGTATATGCCGATCAGGGTTTGTTTTTTTTATCGTAAATTGGCACATTAATCGGTCCCTAAATCCCTAAATGCAATATAATTGACTGGCCAGTTGCGTATCTTCCTTTCCTTTGGGCTTATCCCTTCAGGGGTCGCCACAGCCAATCAATTGCCTCCATCTCTGTCTTCTGTATCCTCTTCTCTTGCGCCAACTACCTTCATGTCCTCTTTCACTACATCCATAAACCTCCTCTTTGGTCTTCCTCTAGGCCTCCTGCCTGGCAATTTAAAACTCAGCACCCTTCTACCAATATATTCACTATCTCTCCTCTGGACATGTCCGAACCATCTCAGTCTGGCCTCTCTGACTTTATCTCCAAAACCTCTATCATAAGCTGTCCCTCTGAAGTGCTCATTCCTGATCCTGTCCATCCNACCTCAGCATCTTCATCTCTGCTACCTCCAGCTCTGTCTCCTGTCTTTTCCTCGGTTGTGTATAGTTGGAGTTATTCCACAAAGAATAGGGTAGCTCTGCGAGGTGGTTCAGGGTTTGAATCCAGGCTCCAACCTTTCTTTATCAAGTTTACATTTTCCCCACATGCTTGCATGGGTTTATCCCTGGTTGTCTTCAATACAGTTCTCAATAAAGTAAAACTTTTGAATTTAGGAGTGACCTTTTATGGTAGCCAACCAAGGGCACACCTGTGCAACAATCATGCCATCTCATCAGCATCTTCAAAAGACAAATATTTGAGGGAGAGGGAGATACACTTTTTGTGTGTATAGAAAAAAATACCTCTGTGTGAGTTCATCTTATAAAAATGTGTTTATATTTTTGAATATATATTCCATTATTAGTTCGTCTGGGATAGATGAATAAAAGACCAATTTTGGCCATAGACTCTGGAACATGGCCTGCATCAGACAAAGTCAAAGCTGACTTTTACACTCTCTGGCTAGGGAGAGCAATTTAAAGTCTTGATAAACTTTGCAGTGATGTAGCCCACGCTGTCACTCCAACACCCTGGACATCAAGTTTAAATAAGAACACTAATTTCTTCTTATTGCTTCAAGCGTAGTGAAATACAGACAATGCCAGAAACATAAACGACAGCAACACAAGGTCTGAGCAACAGTGAAGTAAATACTGTATTACTCTATTACTATTACTCTTTTGAATGCCAATTGCTTTATTAAACTATTTAAGTAGCTCCAGCAACTAACTATGTTCTTCAACACCAAAATCCGACCAGAACTGAACTCACAGGACCAGTTGGGGGAGGGTGTCAAGCGTTGTACTACACTAATGATGGGGATGTCATACAACTTCATGTTAAAAAATCTGAACTATCCCTTTAACACTGGAAATTATAATAATTGACCTGACACTACTATTTTGTCGGTCCCACTAACACTTTATAGTACCTGTTAACCGGATTAAGAATGGGAAACCCTTAGTGTTCAAGTTCAGGCCCAACAATCACCAAAATCCTTACCGATCATCTTGAGAGAATTTTAATTGTTACATGTAAACAAAGAAAAGCCATATCATGTGGAACACTCAAATAAGGTAAAAATGTTTAACAAAATATACTATGGACACTGTACTTTTTACCATATACAAATGTGATCAATAAATTATGCACTGTGTATTACACACACAGTGTGCAGTAATATACTAAAAGTATGTAAAAATAACTTTTGCAGAGAAATGCGAGTGCCGAAGTCACAAACCAATGCACGGAAGAAGAAAGTGTTACATTTACGAGATACCGTGTGATATCTGTATCTTAAAGAGTGTGTTAAGGTGAACACTCCGGATCCTCATTCCAATTCCAAAATCTCTGGATGCATAAATGTGATCTGAGATGTTTTCCTGCTGAAACCATCACCATTTCCCTTGTCTTCCTGGTATTGGTAAGAGGATGGTTAAACTGCATATTTGTAGTGAGTTTCCAAACAGATCTAGAGGCAGCCATTATGTTTAGGTTCTGGAGTATCTTGACAGTGCCTGTCCTGCTAAGAGAATTCAGTGAAGAAGAAGAAAAAAAAGTAACCACGCTACATTTCGGGGACCACTGTTGATGCTGTAGAGACACAACTGGAAATTCTGTTCCGAAAAGGGAACACTGACTCTTTTGGGACATTTGGATATCACCTAACCTGCAAGGTAGACATTTTAACCAATGATCAGTCTGTGTTGACACAATATGCCACACAAGAACCTTCAAAAGAGTGATACAATACCGGTACGGTTCAGGTGGTAAGGAGGTTGTCTCCCGACGTGAAGGATGCAGGTTCAATCCTCCATCCTCAGAGTATCCTTGGGCAAGATACTGAACCCCTAGTTGCTAATAATGCTGCGTTATCAGTAGGTTAATGTGGTAAAGCACTTTGAGTACGTCAAAGGTAGAGAAGCGCTATGCAAGGGAAAGTCCATTTACCTGGACTATCTTTCAACAAGTGCACGGAGTGAAGTCCTCTGTGCCTCATGAATTGGATTTTGTAGTCCTTTATTTGTCGCTGTCTGTCAGAGCGTCAAATTCTCCGGTCGGTAAGCCATAATAATTTTAGTTTTTCTGGCGCATTTGACCAAAACTGCATTGCAGCCATATATATTTACCCCAGCTACCACCGGCGGGCACCGAAGGTTTTCCTGGAGTTGCACCAATGACAGTCCTCTTAGGTAAGTATAAGTACACTATTGTTGATAAGGAATGTGCTCAGTCCTTAAACAACTGAACCTTGTTCCTCCAAGTTGGAGAGGTAGCCTGCCTCATCATGACACCTGCATATTTGTCTACTGCGACGTCTACTCGGATCTGGTGCTTGAGCAGTCGTCTTTCATGCAGGATTTTTTTCTGCCGCTCCTTCTCCTCCAGGTCAAGTTGCATATACTTAGCTTTTTCTTCCTCCACCATCGCAGTCTGCGCAATCTTTGCTCTGTGCTTGTTTTTGTCCAAAATATCCTCCTGTATTTGTTTCAACAGCTTCTTCTTTGATTCATCTTTTTTCTCTTCCTCAATTTTGAGCTCCTGCACATACAAATTATGACATTGCAGGGATTCAAACAGCTCTTGCTTTGCCTGCTTTTGCCGTGCTTCCTGCTTTTTTTCTTTTTCCTTTACTTGCATGAAGTTGTAATCGCACAGAGCCTTCTTATTAAGGCGTTTCTGGCGAACTTTCTCCTCTGATTGTTTCCAAAACACCTCCAGTTCTTGCTTCTTATCCATTTCGATGGCTTCATTCCGTCTGCACTCTATCGCCTGCAAATCTCTTTTGTATTCTATTAGTCGCTCGTTAGTCATTGCCTCCTTGCCCATCACGTTGTAGAAGAGAGCGCTGTCCTCCTCGTTTTTGACAAATGTAAAAATTTCCCGCAGTTTTTCCAACTCCCTCTGTCTTTCAAGCTCCTGCTCTTTTGCCAGCTCCTTTGCTTTGGCCAGCTGCTTTGCTTTTGCCACCTCCTCGGTCCTGGACATTTCCTTCCCCTTGTCCAGTTCTTTCCTTGCCAACTCTTTGGCTTTTGCCAGCTCTTCCGCTTTTGCCTGCTCTTTCGCTTTTGCCAGCTCCTTGGCTTTGGCCAGCTTGGCATTTGCCAACTCCTTTGCTTTGGAAAGCTCCTTTGCCTCAGACTGCTGACTTGCTTTCGACATCTCCCTAGCTTTGGCCAGCAATTTGATTTTTGCTGTCTCCTTCGCTCGTGCCAGCTCCATTTTGTCAGCCATAGAAACATGTTGCTGCGATTTCACCGTCGAGGACCGCTCCTGTAATCTTCCTTTTGTATCCTTGTGTTTTGCACCTCTTGATGCATACATCTCTGTGTGGTCACTGGTTGTGATCAAATTTCAGCATCTGCAAGATGAATGTCACAAGTGTGACATTTTTCAATCCATTTATTATTATGAGCCACCGAGTGACAGCACTAGCTTTTTTGGTTACGGGATGTTGATGACATCGCGACGCAAATGGCTTCACTTCCCTTTAAATTAGAGCACGTGAATGACATCATAGTGTGATATCAGTTACATAACTTGCCCTTGCGTCCTTGCACAGTTGGTGACATCGCTGCATCGTCTCATCTGTGTATAATACCGTCGGTGTGTGACAACGCCGCGGGCAGGTGAGGTCGCGCCGCACCACACCTCAACAATGAAGGATAACTTGAAAAGCAACACTGACCCATGAGACACTTCAATGTGGAGGATGTTTTGGCTGCACACTTGTGTGGCACGGAAATGACCGGTCTTTGTTGCATTATTGGCCTTGCAGCTCCAGGAACATGGAGAGAAATATTTGGATACTCCGAAACCTCAGCATGCAAAAGGCATAATTGGTGGATTGTATGGTGCGGAAGGATTCAGACAATAGCAAATGGGTATTTTTTGTGGGAATGACAAACTGTTGACTTTAATGCTACACCCATCCATCCGTTTTCTATACCGCGTATCCTCATTAGGGTGGCGGGGATGCTGGAGCCTATCCCAGCTGACTTCGGGCGGGACGCGGGGCACACCCTGGACTGGTCGCCAGTCAATCGCAGGGCAGACTTACAACCATTCACACTCACGTGATGCTACATCAACACACTAAAATTACAATATGTACAATTTAGTGTACTGTAGATGTATTTGGGGATTAAGATTAGTGTTGCCAAACTTTCTGTATTCCCAAGACATGTCCTGTTTTCACATCCTGTGTTGGGGTTTTTGATGTTTTTCACTGGGCCAGTAAACTGAGCGGCATTATGGGATAATGCTGCATGTGACGTAGGCCCAGAGAACCTGCCGCCTGGGCAGTTTTGTTGAATTAGTGTTGCCAAAAAGGCACAAAAGACCTAAAAACAGCAAAACATATACAGTTAATCCTCTGACACTCGCCAAGAGAAAATGAGGGATGTCACACACAGTGGAGGTTTAAATTGTCGCACGTCTCTTTAAATTTGGAGGACAAATTTTCCCACAAATATTGGTTCCGGACAGGCGGATTGCTGCGGCGTCTGCAGTGATGCGGACTCTGCACCGGTCTGTCGTGGTGAAGAGAGAGCTGAGCCGAAAGGCAAAGCTCTCAATTTACCGGTCCATCTACGTTCCTACCCTCACCTATGGTCATGAGCTTTGGGTAGTGACCGAAAGGACAAGATCGCGGGTACAAGCGGCCGAAATGAGTTTTCTCCGCAGGGTGACTGGGCTCTCCCTTAGAGATAGGGTGAGAAGCACTGTCATCCGGGAGAGACTCGGAGTAGAACCGCTGCTCCTCCGCATTGAGAGGAGCCAGATGAGGTGGCTCGGGCATCTCGTCTCCCTGGGGAGCCGTCCGGCACGTCCAACCGGTAGGAGGCCTCGGGGAAGACCCAGGACACGTTGGAGAGACTATGTCTCTCAGCTGGCCTGGGAACGCTTCGGCATCTGCCGGGAAGAGCTGGACGAAGTGGCCGGGGAGAGGGAAGTCTGAGCTTCCCTGCTCAGGTTGCTGCCCCTGCGACCCGACCTCGGATAAGCGGAAGAAAATGGATGAATGGATGGATGGATGTTGGTTCCATTCCAAAACTTAACAAGCTTTTTTTTTATCCATGCCGGTTTTCGAACATTCTTTGTTTGGAGTTTGTATCTTTAGTTATCTATGGTCTTTGGTAATACACTTTTGTAATGTTTCTATGCATACAGAAGAGGCTTCAAATGGACTGAAATTACAAAGCATTTTTGAGTAATCTTGGCAGTATCATTTGATTTCTGGACCGAGTTTTGTGGTTTTTGGTAATAAGAACATGGTCACCCTCACAGTCCCAAGAAACATACTCGGAGGTGGGGAAACGAGAGATCAGCCGATGCTGAATCACTTTGTCTTGCCCTGTCTTTTGTTCAAATGGCTTATACGGTTCTAGAATTAGGAATTCTTGACTATATTTTGCCACGCCAGGCAAAGATGGAAGTGATAGCGCGTACGAATGATCACACGCATTTGCTACACGCGTTTCTGTGTAAACGCTTCACTTCTTTCTAGTGATCTGATTCTAGTGAAGTGCTGAGCTCGCTAAGAAAGACCTTCGCTTCCATTTCTGAGAGTTCTGAGAGGGAGCAAGCTCTTTATTCCCACTGTACAAAAACTGTGAAAGATTTGTCCGCTACGACATCCACCCGTAACTGGTGTTTATGCTGTCGCATCGTCGGACGAGTCTGCACCTCCTCTCCGTCCCATTCGAGGCGAACGCTTGGTTGTACGTCCTCTCTGGTAACATCCTTTCCCAGCAACGTTCTTTGCTGTTGTTTGTCCAAAATGTCATCCGTGATTTGTTTCAGCAGCCTTCTCTTCGACACCTCTCGGGCGTCTCGCTCACGCTTAAGCTCATCCATGTAGAACTGAAGATAGCGCACGAGTCTGTCATGCTCCTGCCGGTCCTCCCATCGCTGGGCTTGTACGTCTTTGTTTCCCTTCGGCGGCTTGACCTCGTAATCACGAAAAGCTTGGGAACGAAGTCGCCGCTGCCGAGCTGCGCCACGCAGCTCTTTCTCTAACTCGGGTTCTTCTGACTCGGCACTAGTTGGTTTGTCCTCTTCCACACTCTGGTTTTTGTTACGTTCTGGATGCTTCTGATCAGCAACGGGCTCCCTGACAGGCACAACGTAAAAGACAGAACTGGGATGGGCTTTAGCAAATGAAACAGGCCTGTGCACGTTCTCTGCTTCCTTGTCTTTTGCCGTCTCCTCATTTACTAATGAAACGTGCTCCTGTGTTCTCCCCAGCCAAGAGCAGTCCCCCGGTTTTCCAACTGCAGCAGACTCTTTGCTTTTACTGGGTCCGGGTCTATACATTTTTACAAATCCTCGCTGTGTCATAGGTGTCACAGGTGTCATGCTTCCTGGTCCTGCTCTTCTGGTGTCACAGTCACTTTGTGATATCATTTTTTTGTGTGTGTGTCAATGCAGTTGATGATATCATGTCATCTGTGCAAGATACTTTGTTTCCTTTTGACAACAGCAAGTTTTTTAGGGGCTATTCGCGCGGAAACTTTTTCCGGTCAAAACGGCGAAGTATCGGATCGTTTCAGCCACTCATCCACACGGGAACAACATTCTGGGTGACCTGAAATAGTGGTTTTGGAAAATCTGGGAACTCTGGCTTGTCGTAATACAAAAATGAGGACCGACTGCCGCCTCGTTGCCGTCACAGGACTAAAGCGAGTTTGGCGACCAACCAACATATCAGAATATTTGGACGGACGTCACGCGGTTCTGCCCGCCGGTTTGTTTACACCGCCACAGTCATGGGTGATTGTGCCTCCTCATATGGAGGAGTGCACGTGGGATTAAGCACAAATCATTGAAATCCGGCATCCAACCCTGGTCCACATTCCTGTGGTCCACTAAGACCACAGAAACCTTTTCTATTTACCCTGGTATTTTGGAACTACCTTAGTATATAGGCTCCCCAATAATTCCCGGCACCCCTAGAAGTTCTTTCACTAGTTCCTGCAACTAGTGGGGCATGTGTGCTGAAGAACCCCGATTAGTGGAAGCCGCCATGTTTACAAACTCTTATGTGTCTGGAAAATTAAAATTAAGCAAGAGTGAGAGAGGCTGGCTCAAACATTTAATCCTATATTGTGGAAATTCATTTTTCGCAAGCAATTAACTGCTACAAACTGCCAAAAAGACGTATGGCCAGCTCAGCATACTGCAGCAACCAAGGACTATATGAGCTTGTGGCTTGAGGATATGTGCCGATACCGAGGAAGCCATAAAGGAGCGGAACAAAGGTACATCACATCAAATACTCTCTATTTGCTTTGTTTCATGCTCTAACAGCAGTTAGGCCAAAATCGAGGGAAAGTGAATGGTATGGCTGTGTTTGTGTTGTTGCCGTAGGCTCAACACTGATGTTTATTCTTTATATATTGTAATTTACAGCAGAAATGGACAAGGGAATTTTGCCAGACCATCACGAGCTCATCATTCGCTGAGAGGACAGCTTTCGGACTGTGCTGGATTTGGTGAACACAATAGTAAGCACTTGGTAAGAAAGCCCTTTGCTGAGTTTTTTTTTGCACAAAACTCAGGGCATTTTGTGTACAAATCATCTTGTTTCGAGTATCAGTAGTGTGTGTCGCTAATAATACAAGGCATACGGTCTACCCTGATTTGTGTTACCCTGATTAACAGCAGTTTTATGCTTGGCCTAATGATGGAGGAAATATTCCCATGATACTTCAGTGAAGGCGCCATGCATTGGACCAGTAGATTAAGGCTCGTTTGAATAAAATCATCTGAGCCGTGCATTTTCCTTTTTGTGGTTAGCATGGCGGCCACACAGTCAGGAGATGGAGGGATGGAATCCGCGTTTGGGTATCTTTTCTCCCTGTGCTCCTACATTCATTTTTTTCTGCAAACACATAAACCGGTATAAAATCATCACTGCTGCAGCATGTGATGATTGGTTGGTAAGAGTTTTGACACGTGTGCAACTAATGAGAAATTGGGAGTTAATGAGAGTGCAATGAAAAAAACTGGAATATGCCACTTTATTTCAGACATCCCAGCTGCTCAATATGGGACAAATTTTCCAGACGGGGATGGTGACTCGGGAAACTTTCCTGTTAAAAAAAATTCAGAAATGGCAAGAAATAACATTTTGCACTGTCGGATCTTAAGGAGGTTCTAAGTAGAGCTGCAAAAATAAGTAAAAGAAGAAAAAAATTGAGTGAGCAATATTGAAAACAAGTATTACACTGAAGTCTGTTAATCAGTCACTCAAAGGTTAGAATTGCTCAAATAAACCTCCACCCCCCCCCTAAAATAGAAATACAATTTTTACATAAACATTCTCTCAAAAATGCTTTGGGCATGCTTGCTTGATGCCGGTGTTTACAGGAAGCTAGTGGGAATGTTGCTCCACGCGGTGAAGATGGCTTGTCTATCTTTGTCCCCAAATGTTCACTCCAAAAGAGTGATGTTATTCACATGGAAGACGTCCTTTCTCCGGAGGTCATGTCCTGTTGAGAAACCCACTCATCACCACACAAAGGAGAGCCTTGGGTCATGAAGTACGTCCGCTTGCCACATCTCCACACAGCCAGTTGCTGTTTGACGCCCCTGCACAACCTGAAGCTCCATTGTTCCATTGAGGGAAAAGCACTTCAGATCGTAATGGCACTGTGCCGTGTGGAAAACATCGCAGGTAGGAGTTCCTTGTCATGCCCGTAATGTTGGAAGCCATCAGAACCGTCAAGTTTAGATGTTTTTACATCAGAGAATAAAACTTTTTACATTTTTCAGTATTGGTGGGTGCTCTCATGCAAATCGAACAAAAGCCTATAAACTTTCGATCAGTTGATGTAGAGCCTATTTTATTCATTCATTTTCTACGCCGCTTATCCTCATTAGGGTCACGGGTTGAAAAAAAGCAAGAGGAGTGACC
>QODF01000120.1:555604-597874 GCA_024372805.1 Oostethus manadensis
CACCGTGCGGCCTGAGCCTATTTCAGTTCCTCCAATTGTTTTTTTTTTGCAATAGGTTGCTTACTTAAAAGTTTATGTTGTCTCCCAAGTCTCATTTTTGCATTTGGAAACTCTATTTATGGAATGTCTTTACAATCCAGCAGTCAAAATGTAAAATCTTGCAATTTCACGGCTAGTCCTTAAATTTTGATCAAGAGTGTATCACAAGTAGACGTCTCCAGTATTTGAAATGAGTTATTTATATATTATATTTTTATATATTAGTTATTATTTTGAAATTAGTGACAACATGGCAAAATCCCAAAATCCAGGGCGCTATTGAAGCTTGACTTAAAGCGGCAAAGACAGATTAAAATACTGTGTAAAAGTCTAATGTCTTGCTTTTTATGCACCTCATGTGAGCAGTATGTGGGGTGTTCCCTCCCATCCTTCCGGCCCCCCTCAAATAGAGAATGGCGTCCTGGGATAATTGCACATGAGGACCATATCTAAAACCGGCGCTGTAGCCGGGCGAGGTGAAAAGGTCATCTCAAAGGGACATTTCAAGTCTTCATCCAGAACCAAGCGATAAGGATGAGAAGGAAATACAGTCACCGGAAATGGTGTCTCGTTTGGAAAGTTAAACATTAAATCATTTGGCATGTTATCTGTGTGTGGAGGTAAGAACATCTCAGAAGGATGTGTCTCAGGAGAAAGACTGAACTGAAAGTGACGAACTAAACTGGTGAAATCCAGAGCCAAGTTGATTGGCAAGACCAAATTTAACCAATAATAAAAGTGCACACTACAAAAGGAGCAAAACAGACACACCAGTAAACTGGGGCAGCACAGTGGATTAGTGCTTAGCACATAGCAGGCCCGGTTATAGATCTCAATGTCGCTTCAGGCTCGTTCTCCGTGTGTACAGTATGGAGGTTCTCTTCAAGAGGTCTACAAAATGGATGGGTGGGGCAAGTAAACTATCAGGATGCACAAAAAACAATTGAAAATCCGCATATTAAGGCAAGAAAAGTCCAAATCCCAGCAGAACCCTGCTTAGACTGCATAGTAGAAACTAGGCATGGGCCGGTTATCGGGTTCAAGGTGTACCATGCTATGAAACAGTCCAAAACCACTGAAATAGTCCATCATACCGTGCTATTGTATGAGAGAAATTAGAGGTCCAGCACAACCAATATTTGGAAATACTTTGTCATGTCCTGTGTTATCCCTCATAGATGGAACAGAACTTCGATGTGCTGAAACTACAAGTATGAGCTGTGTTGCCAGACGTCAACTTAACCGGAACTGAAACTTGGTGACACAACCAAATGAATAAAAACTGATTGAGCCAGGGATTGCATTTATTTGTATTTTGCTTTGGGTTTTTTGGTAAGAAAATATGGTTTTGTAACATGAGATGCAGGATAAGCCAGTGTATACTACATTAAGAACTGCATCCATCCATCCATTTTCTATACCGATTATCCTCATTAGGGTCGCGGGTATGCTGGAGCCTATCCCGGCTGACTTTGGGCGGTAGGCGGGGTACACCCTGGACTGGTCGGCAGTCAAATCGCAGGGCAGACAAACAAACATTCACACTCTAATGGACAATTCAGACTCGCCAATGAACCTAACATGCATGTTTTTGGAATGTGGGAGGAAACCGGAGATGCCCAACGGAGATTCAAATACTGATCTCCTGACTGTGAGGCTAACATGCTACCCATTCAGCCACCGTGTGGCCCAGAACTGTATTTAATTTAATATTCTCTCAATATTCTCTCAATTCTCATTTTGCACACCCGGAGTCAGGCCCAAGCGGAACACAATTGTTGCTGTCTTTAAACACATTAAGTGTTTCCTGAAAGATGATATCTATCCTGAAAATTGCTGCACATCTCAGTCGGATACACTGACAACAAAACACTGCAGTCCGAAGCACATTCTTAGTAGGTGCTTTTTGTTTCAGTCATGAAATCCTTAGACCATATGATGCAGAGCTCTAAAATGCAGTTAGACGAGAAATTAGCAAACACGCCATTTTTTTTCCTTTCAAATTGTTTTTCCGATCTGTTCAGCTCAATTACGCTTTGAAAAGATGAATCTTGCCCCTAGTGTTTTTTAGAGTGTAATAAAACGTTTTAACCCCAGACAGATTTTGCCCTCTCGTCCCCATACTAATCTCTAATTCTATCTTTTAAGACCAACTGTTCTCCACGGGACCGAAGACCATTTGCACACTGCAGGCAGTGTGACTTCCTAAGACTATCCAGATGGATGCCAGTCTGGGTCTTGTTTGAAATCATCCCAATGGCTCAGCCCTTCTGCCTACATAGCAGGCCTCTGCATATGAATTTGCCTTTGTTATTGAACATGAACAGTATGTCAGAATACATCCTATGGCCATAATATTGGCAAGTATCTATAGTTCTATGGAGTTTTAGTCCCAACATTCATCAAATTGAAAGCCTGTTACTCTCTCAATGAAGCCCCTCAGGCAACACAACTGTAAGTGCTTTCCACATATAAAATATGCCAAATCAGATTCTATTAACTATTGTATTAAGATCCAGGTACCTAGATGTTCCCACTATTTAGGACTGAACTCCATCTTCCCACCCACAGAGTGGTGTAATCAGAAGCAGTCCCCATAAACTGGGAGTAGAAAGAATGCAGTGGACAGCCAATTGACCCTGATAAACATTCGTGGGATTAGCTTGGGTATACTATTCATGCAAGACTGTGCAACCAAAGCATGTTGGCTGACTTGCAACAACGTTTTGGCGTGGACTTTACTATTTGTTAAAAGAATGTTGTTCCTGTTTTGATATGACAAATCCATCAAAGAAGTGACTATAGCAACAGGTAAATAGTGTTTTCTAAAGAGCAAGGGTGTTCAATCTGCAGCCATTTGTGGTGCACAGGTCGTTTGTTTTGACACTGACATACCTTCTGTAGACGAAGCAGAGTCTGAGGACACGTACGCGGACAGTTCTATCACTATCACGGTGCCTGAGGTATCTGGGGTAGTTAAAACACTCTCCAGTGGCAAGGGTGTAGAGTTTTGCTCTGAATTTCTCAAGGCTTTGGATGTTGGGGAACTGTCTTGGTTGACACACCTCTTTAACATCGCATGGAAGTGGGGAACAGTATCTCTGGACTGGCAGACCGGGATGTTGGTACCCATTTTTAAAAAGGGTGACCGGAGGGTGTGTTCCAACTATACGGGGATCACACTTTTCAGTCTCCACGGGAAAGTCTATTCCAGGGTGCTGGAGAGAAGGGTACGATGCTTAGTCGAACCTCGGTTAAAGGAGTTGCAATGTGGTTTTCGTCCCGATCACGGAACACTGGACCAGCTCTACACCCTTGCAAGGGTACTGGAGGGTATGTGGGAGTTTGCCCAACCGTTCTACATGTGCTTTGTAGACTTTGAAAAGGTCTTCGACCATGTCCCTCGTGGTGTCCTGTGGGTGGTGCGCTACTACATGCCATTCGGTCCTTGTACATTCAAAGCAGGAGCCTGGTTCGCATTGCCAGCAGTAAGTCGAGCTTGTTCCCTGTCAACATTGGCCTCCGCCAAGGCTGCCCTTTGTCACCGATTCTGTTCCTAATCTTTATGGACAGAATTCCTAGGCAGAGTCAAGGGGTTGAGGGAGTCCAGCTTGGTGAACTTGGGATCTAATCTCTGCTATTTGCAGACGATGAGGACCTTATGGCCCCTTCGGGTCGTGACCTTTAGCGTTAAGTGAAGCAGTTTGCAGCTGAGTGTGAAGCTTCTGGGATGAGACTCAGCACCTCCAAATTCGAGGTCATGGTTCTCAGTTGGTAACGGGTGGACTGTACCCTTCGGGTTGGGAGTGAGGCCTTTCCCCAGGTGAAGGAGTTCCACTATCTCGGGGTCTTGTTCACGAGTGGGGGACGGTTGGAGCGTGAGGTCAACAGACGGATCGGTACAGTGCTCCATATGACTTTGTTCCAGAAAATTTGAGGCTTGTCTCTGTGCTGTTTGGCGTATTGTAAGCGGGCTTTGTGGCATTTGCGTAGTAATGGCTTTCTTCTGGCGACTCGACCATGACCTGAGGCATGAGAGAACAGCCAGTCTGCTGTCAATACTTCATTATTGCAGCAGGTTTTATTGCTTCCGCTTATTTTATGTCTGCCAGAAGTACATTTATACTTTGAAGAAGCCTGATCTAATTTTAAATGAACTATAAGGCTGTCCAGTAATATTGGCCGACCAAAAATGACATATTGGTTCATAAATACACATGTCCTGGAAAATAACATAAGCTGACTTGAGGATGAACAAACATGCATTAGCATGTCTTTAAACCAGGGCTGGTCCATATTGGCATTTTTGCCGATACCGTTATGTGCAACATCTCATATCTCCAGTCGTGGAATTTACACACTGAGGTTACCCGACACCGATTTTACATTTTCATGTTAATACGTTTCAGTTATCAGTCCCTCACTATAACACGTTTTTTTCAGGAATTTATTGTTAAAGGAAGGAAAATACAAGGCCTGGTTATACAGACTATACAATACAGGAAGTTTTTAAATCGCTCAGTATCCTTGGCACTGATTTGAACTTTTATGTAAACTCCACAATGGCTTCTTTGCGCGCTGCCCTTTCTACATTCTTGTTTATGTCAAATTTCTTTCATCTTTTCTATTACAATATATATTCTATGCTGCTTAATCATCATTAGGGGCGCGGGGGTATGCTGGAGCCTATCCTAATTGACTTTGTGCGGGAGGCGGGGTACACCATGGACTGGTTGCCAGCCCATCGCAGGGCACATATAGACACACAACCATTCACACCCACATTCAAAACTATGGATAATTTAGTTGCCTAATTTTGGAATGTGGGAGCAAGCCGCAGTATTTGGAGAAAAACCACACATGCCCTAGTACAGCATGATGTTTACTATATTTGGTTATATGAGTGTAAAAGCGATTATGGAGTGTTATTTCATGTCTACTCAGCTCTAGTAATGTTTAAAACATAAACAGGTTTTTAATGCTCTATGTTCAAAAATATTCCATTTATTAAAATGTCATGACATTTTTGTCATGGTTTCGTCTGCGCGGCATGTTGGAACGACCCCGTGGATGCAGAGAGCTGGACGTCAGGCAGGTAAGGTTACAGGAATCTTTATAAAAGGATGCTGCAAAGCAGCGGAAAAAACATGGAAGTACACGACGCGAAGGAAAAGCACAAATGACAATGAGCCCACAACGGTCTGGCGCACACACCTGAACATAAATAGCATGTCGCACAAACAAGGAACAGGTGCGTGTAATTAACAACGGAGAAAAACTAGGAAGTAAGGAAAACATGTGAAACTAGGAGAATAACAACACAGGAAAACCAACTAGAACAAAACCAAAACTGTCACGAGTACAACACACCGATCGTGACAATTTTATTCATACTGATTTATACCAACTGACAGTGATAAACGAGGGATTACTGCGAATTATAATTCAGTTCATTGATGGCCGTGGAAGATTTTTATTCCCAGTCGAGATGAGGCATTTGAATATCTTTGTTGTGGGAAAAGGCTGCCCGCTGCATACGAAAATACGGCGACCCAAATGAAATTCAGCCCAGCATTGTGGAATCCTGATGAGATCTCAGCGGAAAAATGGGCGAGGTTGAAGGCAGCCGTAGACGTGTGAAGTGGAGATACGGTATTCTTTGTGGTGACAAAACCCCAACCTGGGTTTGTTACTTTGTGTAACGTCTAAAATAAGTTTTGCATTATTCATTAAGGGGTAAGAATGCAACACGATATAAAAATTACTGCGTGATAAATATTTTTGTCGATTCTTTTCAAGCATGTGCTTTTCTCTGTGTAAAAAAAAAACGGGACTCATGACATATAACATACAGTGGTGTGAAAAACTATTTGCCCCCTTCCAGACGTTTTATTCTTTTGCATGTTTGTCACACTTTAATGTTTCTGCTCATAAAAAATAGTTAACTATTAGTCAAAGATAACATAATTGAACACAAAATGCAGTTTTTAAATGAAGGTTTACGTTATTAAGGGATGGAAAAAAAACCTCCAAATCTCCATGGCCCTGTGTGATGTCCGGCCATCTGTTGGTCAACTCAAGCTAAAGCCATCTTGGGTGCTGCAGCAGGACAATGACCCAAAACACACCAGCAAATCCACCTCTGAATGGCTGAAGAAAAACCAAATGAAGACGTCGGAATGGCCTAGTCAAAGTCCTGACCTGAATCCCATGGAGATGCTGTGGCATGACCTTAAGAAGGCGCTTCATGCCAGAAAAGCCTCAAATAAAGCTGAATGACAACAATTGTGCAAAGATGAGGGGGCCAAAATTCCTCCAGAGCGTGTAAAAGACTTGTTGCAAGTTATGGCAAACGTTTGATTGCAGTTATTGCTGCTAAGGGTGCCCAAGCAGTTATTAGGTGCAGGGGCAATTACTTTTTCACACAGGGCTATACGGGTTTGGGGTTTTTTCTCCCTAAATAATAAAAACATTCATTTAAAAACTGCATTGTGTGTTTACTTGTGTTATCTTTGACTAATATTAAAATGTGTTTGATGATCGGAAACGAAAAAAGAATAAAAAGTCAGGAAGGGGGGCAAATCGTTTTTCACACCACTGTATATTATATATGATATTCTATCATCTATTATTGAAACTTTTTTAAAGGAAATGTAGGGGTGGCACGGTGGTCGAGTGATTTTCTCGCTTTTGGCTTGTTGTCGAGAGACGCTGTCGTTTCCGCAGTAGATGAAAATCTTGTCATTGAATTCATTACACTGCTGCTTTTAAGCGCACTGCAATGACTTTTTGCGTTTAAAAGTAAACACGCGCCCACTTTCACGTGACACAGGCATCGTTACGGACTTCACAGGACGCTTCCGCTGCCGTCTCGCTCTCCAGAACTAAAACGGCCACGATGCTCGATCGGATCTCCGGCCGGTGGGACAACTTTGACAAGCATGTCCTTATTTTGGCGTGAGAATGCATGGTCATGATAGTCAACATCTGCTACATGCTTCATACGGTTTCCGTTTTGGATTCAGTAAATGTTGCTGACAAATACAAACGAGCAAAGTCCACACGTATCTTCTCCCGTGAATTGCTGTATTCATTGTTTATTATTATTGTGCCTTAATGGGGCGTTGGCGCTTCTGATTGGCTAAAATGGCCTTAATTCGGCATGCGCATGACAGCCCGTGAATGCGTCTTCGTGTGGACCAGGTTTTTCAGCGCCAGTGTGCATGGAGAGGTTTTTTTTGACCGTGAAGAGGGGCAAATGTGCGCTTTGGAAAATGTAATGTTTTTTCTCCCAGTTAAGCGTTTTCAAGCATAATAATGGCTAAATGAGGTAAAATACAAATTTAAGGCATTCAAAAGACACATTCAAAGACGCTGTAATAGTTTACAGTGGTCACTAGGGGTCAGTAATCTTACTGTAATGTTGCTTTCATTGCAGGTGTGATTGCAGGTTTGATTGAGCTCACAACAGGTAAAATAATAACACAGGCTACTGTTATGGCCTCAACTCATGCCAGTCTACTCAACCCCTGGCTTCACTTCCTGTCCAGCCCCCCCACGTAGCACACATTTACAGCAACAAACCGAGCACAAGTCTTATGTTTTGAACTGCCTATTTTTTAGTGAATGTAAAAGTGACCATAGGGCTGTTATTTCATGTCTAGAGGGCTCTAATCATGTTTCAAAATGTACAAACATGTTCTATGCTATAACTGTGCAAATTCCATTTCAAAATAAGGAATTCTAACTGTACGACAAATGACTTATCTGGAAACAATTAACCACGATAAACGAGGGATTGCTAACTTGACCGAGAGACCTCTGACATCTTAGAATTTGAACTGCCATCGCACAAGAAGGAACACGGTGGTAAGATTTCAGTGTTAAGAATGTTAAAACATGCATTTCTGTTGACCTATTTAAATTGCTTTTGGATTGAGTACAAACGACTGCACGTTTATAAACTTTGCAAGCAAACACAGGAATGATTGGGAGTACTGTCAGGGACGCCTGAAGCAAGGCATTAGGCTCATCACCAAATCACGGATGTACTGTACAAAGGGAAGCTGTTTGACTCGGGGTTTCAAACTATGCCAAGACAAAACGTGCTTGTTTACAGAGCAGCGTTCCTGAGCAGGCGGAAGATAAGAGCGTGCTTCCAAGAGCAAGAAATAAACGTTGGTTAATAGGGCATTGCAAGCCGCAAAGATGACCATGATTTGATTTATTTATTATTTATTTATTATTATTATTATTTATTATCATTTATGTACAGGTTGAACAGTCTTGGCCCTTGTATTGATCCTTGAGGTACGCCGCATGATAAGTTTACGCTTGCAGATGTGCATTCTCCGAGATTCACATGTTGCTTCCTTTTCGCCATGTGGCTTTTTAACCAGTTGAGAACTGACCTTCCGATTCCATACCTTTCTAGTTTGTTAAGAAGGTGACCAGCCTCTGGCATGTTAGAACAAGGCGGGTAAGGGAAGTCGGCAAGTCAGATCCGTAACTTTGGCAAGAAAAAGCTGAATTGCATTGTTGACACGTTATTCTCAGGCCATCGCGGGCCACATTTAAAGGTGTGGCGGGCCATATCCGGCCCCCAGGCCTTGTGTTTGACACCTGTGATCTATAGCATTGGTAATTACCTCAATTATTTCAATTAGTGCCATGAAAGTTGAAATTTTACCTTTGTATTAATACTGGCCATGTCCATTAGGGATTAATTCTTATTTATAAATGTAACAAACCTGTTGCTGAATAGCTTTTGGACGGTTTTAGAAAATTGGTCGCGCTTCAATTACCAAGTAATTAGTGGATGAACCCCGAGGATGCAGAGATGAAGGCAGTTCCAGCAGGACAAGTGTTTTTAATGTCCCAAAACAGGCCAAAACAAGAACTCCAGGCGACGGTGCTCCAGAACTCCCGACTATCGGTGGGAACAACCAGCGGAGAATAATCCAGCAACTACCGGCACCATCTGAGGTGGTAACAAGCCTGACTAATGAGTGCCAGCTCCAGGGCTCCAGTAGCTCCGCCCAGCTCAGGGTGCGTCAGCATCTGCAGGGCAGTAACAAAGAAGTGTAAGAACATGGACTGCAGCACCAAGATGGGGAACGTATGAGACACAACACTAACCTGAGTCACAGGGGAGCGTGGCAAAATTGTGGCAATAAAGAAATCGGTCGGTAGTTTGTCAATTGATGTTGGTCTTTTTGTCTTCCACCCTTTTGTTCCCGTAGTTTTCACTGGAAACTGGAAACACTGGAAGATGGTCACTGATGTCATTAATTTGCAGACCACTAGTCGTGCTGTTATCAAAAATCATAACTGACTATACTATCAGTCACAAGCCCAACGGTCTGTTATTCTGCCCGCTCTGGTGATTTTAGGATACACGGTGGTGTTCAAAATAACCAGTGCAATATGACTAAGCAGATGAATGACGGTTAGTTACCAGTAGGTGCAGTAGATTCTCAGAAAACAATCAAGACCCCGCATTCATGAAATTCATGCTCTCAAGGCTGTGAACTTGGGCAATTAGTTGAAAGGGGCGTGTTCAAAAAATAGCAGTGTCTGTCAGTGATTTTACAAGCAAAATTATTTTCTGCAAACTTTTTTGTTCCTAGGATTTGGCAATGCTGTGAATCACTAAACTAATATTTAGTTTTCTAGAACTGCTTCACATCTGTGTGGCATGGACTCAACCTACTAGCGGCACCTTTCAGCTGTTATTCCGCTCGAAGACTCTTTAACAACATTCCACAATTTATTACGTTTCTTGGTTTTGCTTCAAAAGCAGCATTTTTTAGGTCACCCCACAAGGTCCGAGTATTGGGCTCGCCACTCCATAACATTAATTTTGCTGGTTTCCATGTGTACTTGGGGTGATTGTCTTGTTGAAACGGCCATTTCAAGGGCATGTCCTCTTCAGCATAATTTTGAGGTATGCAAACTGATCCATGATCCCTGCTATGGGATAAATAGGCCCAACACCATAGTAGGAGAAACATGCCCATATCCTGGTGCTTCACTGTCTTCACTGTATACTGTGGCTTGAATTCAGAGATTGGGGTTCATCTCACAAACGGTCTGCGGCCCTTGGACCCAAAAAGAACTATTTTACTCTCATCAGCCCATAAAATGTTCCTTCATTTCTTTTTTGGTCAATAGATGTGTTCTTTGGCAAATTGTAACCCTTTGGCACATGCCTTTTTTTAACAGAGGGACTTTGCGGGAGATTCTTGTAAATAGATTAGCTTCACATAGATGTCTTCTAACTGTCACAGTACTTACAGGTAACTCTACACTGTCTTTGATCATCCTGAAGCTGATCATTGGCTGAGCCTTTGCCATTCTGGTTATTCTTTGATCCATTTTGATAGTTGTCTTCCGTTTTTGCCACGTGTCTCTGGTTTTGCGCTCCATTTTAATACATTGGAGATCATTTTAGCTGAACAGCCAAACCATTTTTGCATCTTTTCATAAATTATCCCTTCTCCAATCGACGTTGTAATCAAAGTATGCTGCTCTTCCGAACAATGTCTTGAACGACCAATTTTCCACAGGCTTTCTTTTTTTGTTTGTTTTTTTCCTTGTGTGTCTCGTCCAGCATCATAACAGCTGAATGGGAGTCAAGCTGCCTTTAAGTGCTGAGCAAAAATGCTTTGCCAAGGGAAACTTCATAATCCAAATGAGTCTCCCTTGACATTTGACTGCGTTTATTATGAATTTTGTTGCACCACATTCTGATGCCAGACCTCACATGAAGAGGGATGGGTGGGGGGTGGGGTGGGGGATATAGGAAAGGGAGCAGAAGAACCTCACAAACATATTTCAACCATATTATAAACAACCATGATAATCACAATATCAGCAAAAACCCGAACAGTCACAGAGAGAAATGAGAAAAGAATGGAAAAAAATAAAATAATAATAATAATAAATATACAAACATATACATACATATATATATATATATATATACACATACATACATACTTATATACATGTACTGTACATACACATATCCATGCAGTACATACATACATACAGACACTGTGTGCATATATATATGTATAATAATATATATATACGCATACATACATATGTACTAATAATAATAAACATAAAAGAAAAACAACGAGAAAAACAGAACCTCATGAACAATGACCATCCAGAGGACACCTGCAACAGAACTACATTAAATCTACATTACTTTGCAGTGACAGAATGACTGCATCAGAGTGAAATAGAGAATGAGGAGTTGTTAGTGGTGAACACAGCCATGCATCCTAAACCACACTTCCTCCAAAAGCGAGGGTCCAACTAGGGAGATGCCGGAGCCCGGCCCCCCAGCAGGCACCCCACAGAGGGGATGGCCCGACCCCGCCACCCCAAGAGGTGATCGCATGCGGACGCCATGCGGCAGCCGAGCAAAGGCCACAGGGGGGCACGGACGCCAACCGCCAGAACACCCGCCGGGGGCCGGCCAGCTACGGGCAAGCAGGGCATCCGCCCCCGAACCCCTGGGCCCAGAAGCCACCCGCCCCCCAAAGCAGGTGCCATATTAAACACCCCGGGAGCTCCAGGCCGCCCCAGACACAACTGCCGCTGGCCATCGCCCACTCCGACGCCAGAGGCAGGCGCCGCAGAGGGCACCCGCAGAGGGCCCACAGGTTTGCCACCCCCCCATCCCCCCCCAAGCCCAGTGCTTAGACACCCCACCCCCAGTACACACCCTGCACACCAAACCCTGTTCCCCCACTCACAGATTTCCACACGCATGAACACACCCCATACACCCACTCACCTACATTTTCTCATATGCACCTGGCGTGCCACCCCTCCAATACAACGTGTGGCACCACCGCGAGCTCCCTCGAGACACAGTGCCATACAACCATACCCCGCCGCCGGGAATCCCACAGCGGGTAGCCCACCCCATCAGTAGCTGTCACAGCCACAGCCCTATGCCCAGGCATGCACACACACACACACACGGCGCGAGGTCATAGACGCACAGCGACCGCAGCCTCTCCCAGATGCCATCCATCCATCCATCCATTTTCCACCGCTTATCCGGGTCCGGGTCGCGGGGGCAGCAGCTTCAGTAGGGAAGTCCAGACTTCCCGGTCCCCAGCGACCTCTTCCAGCTCCATCGGGAGGACACCAAGGCGTTCCCAGGCCAGCTGTGAGACATAGTCCCTCCAGCGTGTCCTAGGTCTTCCCGGGGGCCTTCTCCCGACTGGGCATGCCAGAAACACCTCACCAGGGAGGCGCCCGGGAAGCATCCGGACTAGATGCCCGAGCCACCTCAACTGGCTCCTCTCGAGGTGAAGGAGCAGCGGCTCTACTCTGAGCTCCTCCCGGATGGCCGAGCTCCTCACCCTATCTCTTAGGGTGAGTCCAGCCACCCTACGAAGGAAACTCATTTCCGCCGCTTGTATCCGCGATCTCGTTCTTTCGGTCATGACCCATAACTCATGACCATAGGTGAGGGTGGGAACGCAGATCGATCGGTAAACAGAGAGCTTTGCCTTCCGACTCAGCTCTCTCTTCACCACGACGGTCCGGTACAGCGACCGCATTACTGCAGATGCTGCACCGATCCGTCTGTCGATCTCACGCTCCAACCTTCCCTCACTCGTGAACAAGAACCCGAGATACTTGAACTCCTCCACCTGAGGCAAGACCTCACTCCCAACCCGGAGGGTACAGTCCACCCGTTTCCGTCTGAGAACCATGGCCTTGGATTTGGAGGTGCTGAGTCTCATCCCAGAAGCTTCACACTCAGCTGCAAACCGCTCCAGTAAACGCTGAAGGTCACAGCCTGATGAGGCCATCAGAACCACATCGTCTGCATATAGCAGAGACGAGATCCTACGGTCGCCAAGCTGGACTCCCTCAACCAGAGACTAATAGTGACCACTTTAAAGGTTAAGAAATTGAATATTTTTTAGAGCCTAGAAAACCTGTTTATGATTTGCCAATATGTTTTTTTACATTATTAGAGCCCTGTAGACATGAAATAACATGCCTAGAGTCCCCTTTACACTCCTATTATTTATTGTTTACAACACATTGCACAGATCTTGTGCTGCAGGGAATCAAGAAGGCCGCTAGCTAGCAAATTAGCGAGCGAACCAGTTAGCCTCTAATTTATTTCTAATAAAGAAACCAAAAATGTACCACTACCACACAAAATGGGAGGACATGTCATGGCTGACTAGGCAATGTAATGTCAGGTAATGTATCAATGTTTTTTTTGTCATTTTTTGTCATTACTGCCGCTTAGTGACCGAAATACTACTACTATGAAATACTAATACTATCACTTGTATTTTAGTATGTTTTTACTACAATACACAATAATTACCACAACACAGTGATCATTTATTAATCAATTTCTGAAAAAACATAAAAAGGAGCAATAATCCAACTGCGATATTGCAGACTATACTTTACAGGTCTATTTTTAGTAATAAATAAATAAATCTGCGCTGTATTTGACAAACAAAATGAATAAGTCATTTGCTAAATAACAATAAAGCAAAATAACAATTCTCAAACTGGCAGGCTTGGGAGCAAATGCTGTGCCAAAGCCCCAAACTATCCAACCCATATTTGAAGAAACATAATCATCAAGCAAAGACGGCAAAAACACACACAGACAGATGCAGGTCCAAAACATAAAAAAGGCAATCAATGGCAAAGACACAAACACAATCTGCCAAAATGTCTGAGTAATCACACAAAACGCTTGCAGACGGATGGCAAAGTGGCGTCTGACTGGCTGAGGTGACTGGCTGAGGTGAGTATGAGGGTGGGACAGGTGGAGAAATGACAAAGTGAGGTCAGGTGCCGCTTTAGCCTGTTGGAGCGCACATCACAGGACATAAGTGGGCACCGAAAACAGCCAGCTGGGTCAATGACTGAGCGCATTCTGGAACCGACAACAACAACAGGGTGCATGTGTTTTGAAGGTCCCTACTTTACCCCACATTAGTCAGTCGACTAATCCATCCAAAGACACACATAATATTAGGGAAAATACTGCATCCCTCATTGAATCATAGTCATAAAAAAACAGCAATGTGTATTCCCAGGGATGTCCGACACTGACAGTGGTATAAAAATTAGACATCGGTTCATCTTGTTATAGTGCTGGTAAGTCCGGGATGTGTCATAGCTAAACTTTCCTCAAAAATAAAGTATGGGGTTAAGGGTAGAGCATGCATCAATATTTCATCCCATGCTCCTATTCCTGGCCTACACATCGCTCGAGATTGTGCCTGTACTTACTGTAAGTACTGGGAGGAGGATTGTATTTTAAATGTGGTGACGTCCCAATGGACTGGAGGGGACAGCTCTGCTATCAGACCATAGAAGATTTACTGTGAAGCAGCATAAGGAGAGTTTTTAGGAATGTTGTTTGTGTTTGTCCAAAATATGTTGCAGTGCATGACGGCGATAAAGTGATGACATGGACATATTGTACAGCCCACTCAGGAAGAGCTCCGATTCGTCATTGAGAAGGTATGCCTCTCAACCTCATCCATCCATCCATTTTCTATACCGCTTATCCTCGTTAGGGTCCCGTGCCGCCCCAACCTGATCTAATCTGTATCAGGTGGCAGTTAGCCCAATCCAGCAGTGACCTACTTTTGGGTCAAGACCCACCAGTTGAGAACCCGTTTTCAGTGGATTAGGGGTCTTTGTCTGGGGAAAAAAAAATTGCACTTTTCATTTCAATCATTTTTCCAGGGCCGAACGGTGGTTGAGTGGGTAGCATGCTGGCCTCACAGTCAGGAGGTTCAGGGTTCGAATCTCCGTTGGGCATTTCTGTGTGCAGTTTGCATGGTCTCCCCGTGCGTGTGTGGGTTTTCTCCGGTTCCCTCCCACATTCCAAAAACATTCATGTTAGGCCACTCTAAATTGTCCGTAGGTGTGAATGTTTGTTTGTCTGCCCTGCGATTGGCTGGCGACCAGTCCAGGGTGTACCCCGCCTCCCGCCCAAAGCCAGCTGGGATAGGCTCCAGCATACCCGGGACCCCAATGAGGATAAGCGGCATAGAAAATGGATGGATGATTTTTCTATGCAGCGTGGTATCGTCTACTAATAGTTCCTACAGTGAAGAAAATCAACGTCGCTTTGTAGTCCACCGTCATTCAGATGTTGCACGTGCTGGTCTCATTTTCAAAGTCAACCGGCTTTGTGCAGCCATAACACAAATCTCAAACTCAAACTGCATTGACCTTTACTGACTATTGCAATTTGGGTTGTGATAGTAATTAGTTGTCTGTAATTGGCAGTGTCCCCAAGTGAGTAGCTGTAAGGAAAGCAAAGCCAACTCCACTTTACCGACTTTTCGCTTATAATAAGCGGATACGGGAACACTGATGATTGGATAGTGGCCAATGAAAGTCCTACAGAGGGTGATATCTTCCCTGTAGTATCAGATCTGTCTCTGCATAAAATGTTACCCCCTATTAACCACCGTTATGAAGATTTGAGTTCTGGTCTTGATTTCACAAAGTTGAGCGCTCTTGTTATTTTAATGTGTTTTGTTGTTACAATGAATGTGTTTACTCATTGTAAAACAACTTTCGATTTAAGTGCCCGCCCTTACCTTGCAGGCTAAATAGGGCCGTTAAAAGGGACAGCATCCAGACAAGGATGCCCAATCTGGTTTTACGGCGGTAGTAAACTTTCAGGCAGGAAAAAAGCTCATCACTGACCGTGTTGGTCATTAAAAGGACTTCTTTGAACTGCTCCTGCAGAACTAGAAGAGTAAAAATGTAAATTATTTGTGTATTTTATATACTGTGGTACATCGTGATATCACATCGGTATTAAGGGGAAACAGTGATCACAGTGATATCATGTGGCGAGTTCTTACCCCCCATGCACTTAGTCTGGGAGTCATGCAGGCATGACATTACTGAAGCTCTGCTCTTGTCCTACATGTTCGTAGAGCCTTTCACAGCTGACAAGGCAACAAAAGCTGTAAGCTGCTTTGCGTGGTGTTTGCCTCAGTCACACCACGCGGAACAGATGAGCACTTTAAGGACATCAGCTTCAAAAGCTTTGTGCCGATTTTGTTGCATGCGCTGCATCTGACCTCTTGGTCCATTTTCCAGGATGAGCACGGGCTAATAAGTTTGCGGTCACGCAAGTCTGCGTCACCGCGGCAGCTAAACAGAGAACCACAATGTCACACATCAGGGTGATGCAATTTCTTCACGACATGAACCACTTTCTTTTCCGTCATCGGTTCCCAGTGCAGCCGAGTTAAAAATGCATGTACGGTAAGGTACGGGAAATGTATTTTCTTCCTCAACATGTACATACGCCTCCTCTTTATTAATAACAGTGGTAGTTTAATATCAAATACAGTTGGTCCATGGCTCGTGACGGTATGACACTGTGAACAGGGGACACCATGACTGGAAAGACTACGATATTTAGGGGAAATGTACCAGAGAACTTAACAGCTCGGGTCATTGCACATTTGGGGTTATATTCACTCCAACAGACCAGGTAGCTGACAATGTTGACCTTGTGCAAGATCTGAATGTGGGTCAAGGTATGTTTGTAAGCCGGGCGGTGTTACTGTACGATGTGTGGCCCCTGTCAGAAGTACCGAATGAATGACATCACAGCCGAAACCAGTCGTTCCTGCTTTCGATCACAGACGAATAAGCATATCAGCATGCTTGACAAACTTCCTGCTATTGTCAAATTCATGATAGCCCAGGAAAAATTGAATATGAGTATCACCTTTTTCTGTTTTGGTTGTGTATTCTAGCAGCACAGACCCTGCCCTGACATCACGGCGGATTAAAACTCACACCGCAGTCGCCTCAGTTGTGATTCATGTCATTGTCGGGGACAGTTTTATTATTTCCCAGTGGTGTCTGCGGCAGGGGACAATGCTCTGCCATTCTATCAGTTTCTCAGATTGATCAATTTATCCATGCGGAACCCAAAATGCTTCCACTGAGCCAAAAAAGTGACTTGTTGGCTGAAAGGACTGACACACCTGCCAGATAAGATGTCAGAGCTGCATCAAATTAGGAATTAATCCCTTCTAGAATAAGGCTCCGAGCCCCGCATATGAAACCAACTGATGTCTATGGAAAAATGCATGCAGCGTTTAATCTTCAACAAAAATAAGGTTATATGCTTTAAAGTTGTCTTTCCCGCCGTTGCTGCTTGTACGGGTGATCGGGGCATCAGTTTGACCTTGGAACAGATGGATTCCGTTTTCAGAGTTCCACGATCCATGTTCCAAGATGCCAAAAGGCTTCCCCAAGCAGCTTGGATTTGATGTCAGAGATTCCGCTGTATTGTGGTTAACACACGGCACACACATATGTCCATTTTAAGACCAGATGAAACATTTCGGATTTAAGGGGGTTGTAAGTGAAGCTTCAAAATGCAATAAGAAGAAATGGGAGTGAGACAAGTACGCCATGCGTTGCAAATAGCCATTAAACTGACATTGGATGTCGGTCAGCTGATCAAAACACTAAGACGACCGTTTTTAAAAGCCAACATCTTGGAAAAAATGTGTTATTTGCTGACATGGTCTCTTGATGGCAAAGGCAACGAAGCTTTCTCTTTTTGACGATGGTCGGATTGTTGAGCTGCTTAAGCAAGGCCTCTCTCTCAACGCGCCATTGCTGCTGGGGTTGGACGCAGGACAACAGTAATTTTTAATTATTTTAAAAGATAATTCAAGGAATTATGGGGAAAAAAAGTCAATCCGATTGGCTGTCCTTTCAGGTTGTTACTGGTACGGAGTGCAGTCTCTCATCTGTGTGGTAATGACTGGGTTTTTTAGCAGGACAACACTGCAGTTCACAATGCCTGCCTGACAAAGGACTTCTTCCAGAGGAATAACCTCACTCTTTTGGACCATCCTGTGTGTTCCCCTGATCTAAATCCTCCTGAAAACATCTGGGGAGGGAGGGCAAGGAAGGTATACAGAAATGGACATCAGTTTTAGAGTGGATACCCTGCCACCTGAACCAACATTCCCTGTAGCTTCCTGGAAACACTGGCATCAAGCATTTTTTAAAATTGCAATTTTAGGGGCGTTTCGGTTTTTTTTTTGAAGCTATGGTCCTAAACAGCCTATTTCACTTTAATGCTTGTTTGCAATAAATTGCTTACATGTTTTGTCTCACTACCATTTCTTCTTCTCATGTGGAAGCTTAGAACTTCCTTACGATCCAACAATGCAAAATGTCACTTCTCGCAACTTTTCAACCGGTCTCAGGCGTATACAGTGAATGGATGAATACCGGTGAGCATCAACAGGGTTTGTTTTTTCGAACGAGAAGCCAAATTAAAAAAAACAACTTGAACGGGCTTTTTTAGGATCAGTTCACAGCAAACTTTCATCGTAGAGTTTTCATCAAACGTACTTTGGAAACACTTTGAGAATTCCTATGCTATTGTGCTTTGTTTTCATTTGGTGTTGCTTGACAAGTGAGCTTGCTCTCCTTAAGTTGTGACTTCACATCTCCAAAGATTGATCGTCGCAACAGCAATCTTCTCTAAATGGTGTTATTAAGTGCTTGATGGCACAGCGGTGGATCCGCTGTGGAGCATGGCCATTGTTTCTCCGCCGCCAGGAGCATACAAGTCCTCTTATTGAATTTTTTGTCTGCCCCCAACAAGCTTTCAGAAATTGAATCTTCATCCGCACCATCCTTCTTGGCTGTCTGATGTTGCTCCATCCAGTAATAGAAAGGAAGCACAATTTACAATCACTCCAACAACCTAAATGGTCCTGTAAAGACAGAGATCTGCGCGGGATCTGGGGGATTGCCGGGTCATACAAACGGACTGGTTCAAAGCAAGTTTCTCAAATTATTTGATGCCCCCCTTTTACGGTTGCAGTTAAACGTTTACATGCATTCATCATGGACATAAATGGGTTTTGGCTCCTTAATTTATTATTTGCAGTGTTCTATTTCCAGAGGACGATACGGCATACATCTTTGATGATTTTTAGCAACAACTGGGTGCACAAGATTGAATGTATTGAGGCTTTTCTCTAATTTACACAAGGTGAAAAATATACATACAAGCTCAAATATGCAGTACAGTGGCAGAAAAGGTACGATTGAATGGCAACGGCTCAGTCAATGAAAAGCTCCAGGATGATCAAAGACAGTCTGGAGTTACCAGACTGTTATGGTCTGATGGATCAGTTTGCATATGTCAAAATACTTGAAGAGGTCATGTTGCCTTATGCTGAAGAGTACATTCCCTTGAAATGGCTGTTTCTACAAGACAATCACCCCAAACACACTAGTAAACCAGCGACATCTTGGTCCCAAACCCGTAAAATGAATGTTATGTAGTGGCCAGCCCAATCCCCGGACCTTCATCCAATGGAGAACCTGTGGGTGACATCAAAAATGAAGCAAAACCAAGAAATGTTGATGAATTGTGGAATGCTGTTAAAGAACCTCAAAGTGGAATAACGTCTGAAAGGTGCCACAAGTCGGTTGAGTCCATCCCACATGCCACAAAAAAGTTTGTACAAAGGAGTTTTGAGTTTGTAAAGTCAATGACGGACACTGCTATTTTTTTGACCACACCCCTTGAACCAATTGGCCAATTGCACAGCCTTAAGAGCGTGCATATCATGAATGCCGGGTCTTGTGTGTTTCCTGAGAATCTACTGCACCTACTGGTAAAATATACTAATAACAGTACTTCATCTGGTCAGTCACATTGCACTGCTAATATTTTGAACGTTACTGTACATAAAGCCCAGAATGAAAGTACAGTTGGCATGCCCCTCTACAAAGTGAAAGACAAACTTGGGGTTGTCACACGATCTCCTCTCACAGCGTTTAGCGAGAATAAAGTGTGAAGGTTTCTTGTTCAGACAAAAACGCCTTCTATGAGGAGTTATTAGACTGAATCTGTAGGTGCAAGAATATCTAAAAGAAGAAAAAAACGACTGTATCCGTGTCCTTTCTTTGTAGTGCTGTGCGCCCCTTTGGCCAGATGACGTGTTCAAGCACACTGCGTATTTCTCAGTGTTCAGTCTGTGCTTTTTGAAAATTGAGTACGGCTGCAAAAAAAAGTGCCATCCAATTGTGTCCAATTCTCAGCTGCCAAGCTGCCGATTTGTGATGATGGTGTGGGTGATTTAACAAAGTAATTGATGTACATTCCAAGCCTGTGGTCAATACAAAGTACCTTGTTGTGAGAATGAGGATCTGTTTTATTAATGAAGGTTTCATTTTCTGCCGGAATAGATGTTCAACCAGATCCTCGCTTGTCGAGACCTTCTCTATCTGGTGGATCTTTAAAGCATTCCGTTATTTTACCATGGAGAGGGAACGGTTACTTCAGTTAGAGGAAGGCCATGCAATTGCTAGAATACATTAGGATCAGTCAGATAGCCTTGAAGAGTCCGCTCCTTGAAGTATAATACGTTCACAATTGTCACTCACACCACACAGTCCAACGCTAAAGGCTTGGTATGCTGAATAAATTAATAATCCATACATTATTCATGGATATATTCTACATTCTATACACGACATTACATTACAAGAACCCGAAGAGCACAAAATGTCCATTTTAATGAAATATAAGACGACGACGATGAAGGGGCAATGATACAGAGTCGTGCTCTGTTACAGCTTGTTGTTACATTTCCCTCATTACAATAAATTATTGTGCCAGAGCCAGGCAGAATGTTGATCAGCACATCCACACTGGCTTCCCTGTCAATAGCAATTCATCTTTGCCATCTCTGAACAGCTGCAAAGGGCTCATTTTTAATCCAAGATTTAACATCCATTCCATTTGTTTCCGCTTATCCGGGTCCGGGTCGCGGGGGCAGCAGTTTCAGTAGGGAAGTCCAGACTCCCCGGTCTCCGGCAACCTCTTCCAGCTCCATCGGGAGGACACCGAGGCGTTCCCAGACCAGCTGTGAGACATAGTCCCTCCAGCGTGTCCTAGGTCTTCCCGGGGGCCTTCTCCCGACCGGGCATGCCCGAAACACCTCACCAGGGAGGCGCCCGGGAGGCATCCGGACTAGATGCCCGAGCCACCTCAACTGGCTCTTCTCCATGTAAAGGAGCAGCGGCTCTACTCTGAGCTCCTCCCGGATGGCCGAGCTCCTCACCCTATCTCTTAGGGTGAGTCCAGCCACCCTACGAAGGAAACTCATTTCCGCCGCTTGTATCCGCGATCTCATTCTTTCGGTCATGACCCATAACTCATGACCATAGGTGAGGGTGGGAACGTAGATCGATCGGTAAACAGAGAGCTTTGCCTTCCGGCTCAGCTCTCTCTTCACCACGACGGTCCGGTACAGCGACCGCATTACTGCAGATGCTGCACCGATCCGTCTGTCGATCTCACGCTCCAACCTTCCCTCACTCGTGAACAAGAACCCGAGATACTTGAACTCCTCCACCTGAGGCAAGACCTCACTCCCAACCCGGAGGGTACAGTCCACCCGTTTCCGACTGAGAACCATGGCCTCGGATTTGGAGGTGCTGAGTCTCATCCCAGAAGCTTCACACTCAGCTGCAAACCGCTCCAGTAAACGCTGAAGGTCACAGCCTGATGAGGCCATAAGGACCACATCGTCTGCAAATAGCAGAGACGAGATCCTAAGGTCACCAAGCTGGACTCCCTCAACACCTTGACTGCGCCTAGAAATTCTGTCCATGAAGATTATGAACAGAATCGGACCTTCGAACCTTCTCAATCCCAATGACATACATTTAACATCAACATGTTTTATTCCTTTCTTCGACCCTTGTGATTTAAACAGCAAAAGAAAAAAACTAGAACATTTAAAAAAAAGCTAAGCAAACAACTCCAACAGCTTCGAGTTGCTAACTAGTTCATCACACAAGGAACCCTTCATACGGGCAGATCCTTTAAAATGTTCAAGGATACTGTACCAACCTGGAAGTTCTGTGTGTTGTTATAGAGCTTTGTGACTTGTTTCTAAAAGTCTGTGAAGGTGACATGAGTCCTGACTGTGCCTGTGAGGGTGTACGCTGCTGAGGGCAGCTCTCTGCACTTGTGTTTGCTGATGTTGTTTTGGCGCGGTTGACAGTAGAATGTTTTGGCAATTACGAGATCATTGATCGATCGCCTCTTTGTCATCCTTACAACATGTGGGTGTACGTTACATACGTTCCGTTACGACCTTTACTAGGGATGCCTGATACAGACAAAAAAAGGGTCATATCGGTTTAAATCGGTTTATATCGGTATCGGTCGCTACTGATACAGATGATGCATCCAGTGGCATCCCAGTAGAAGAACAATAATGTTTTTTTTGTTTTTTTTTAGTACACGAGATGTGACCTGACTAGTTTGAGGGAACTATATCAGTATCTATAATGAAGTGCTGGACAATATCAATATATCAGATGTTGGTAAAAAAAACAACAACAATATTAAGCATCAGTTGAATGTTGCAACCAAAAGTGCGGCCCAAATACCGGTGGGTGTTTTTCCTCTCTTGATGTTCATTGTCACTTCCATGGTGACGCCCGTACTTTTCTTCTGCACGCTCCCAATCAGATCAGGGTACCCGCCCCAAATTCTTGAGCAAGTCTCGCTTTTAGGGACCAAAATTATAGTGTTCAATTAATTTAACCAAGTAACCACAGAATGTCCTCAACAAGAAGAAAAGAATCGGAAGGGAGTTGATCATTTATCAGGTGAGCTCATAATACACAGCTCACTGTCACCCAAAGGCCAAATGAAAGGCAAATATGGGGCACAACCACCGTTGTGGATCTGCAGACTCAACGTTTTTGGCAGCTCGTAAATCATCTCTCTATATCATCACCTCAATATTTCAAAAGTGGTACAACTGCCTTCTACTCGACACCCCCCACCCCCCCACCACCACCATGGTTGCCTCTGTGCCACGATGGGTGCCTCTTCTCCAGGAATTTCATTCCATCCTTCTGCCTATCCGCCGAGCTCTGTGCCACTCCAGACTTAGTTGCAATTAAAGATAATGTTTCGTCTTTGACAATAAAAAAAAGGCTGTTTTATTTCTAGCTGTTAGGTCATGTTGAGAATGCTTAAAGGGGGTTGCAGAAACAGTTGCACTAGCAATAACGTCTTCTCGCATGCGTCGTGGCCTTGACATTGTTGTTCCCTTGATAAGAAAATGTTTTCAGCTGATGTATCACACACGCACGGTGGATGAATGGGTAGCACGTTGGCCTCACAGTCAGGAGGTTGAGGGTTTGAATCTCCGTTGGGCATCTCTGTGTGGAGTTTGCATGTTCTCCCCGTGCGTGTGTGGGTTTTCTCCGGGTACTCCGCTTTCCTCCCACATTCCAAAAACATGCGTGTTAGCTTCATTGGCCGCTCTAAATTGTCCATTAGTAAACGTACGCATAATCTTTGATAACTAAAACCTCACCAAACAACAACTCTCTCTCATAGTATACGGGCTAAATAAATTAAATGTACGTTATAATAGGAATTAAGACTGTCTGATAATATTGTCCTACCAACATTATTGGCATAAAAATGAGATTGGTTCATATCGGTATTAGTTTTTCTGTCGATAATGTTGTTGGCACGCAAGTAATGTGGAAAGTAAATACAGTAATCGTTGCAGTGAATCAGTTCCAGACCCGATCATGATAAGATATCATTTCGCCAAGTAGGATTGTTGGTTTAGAAATAGAATATTTTAGTAGAAAACCTGTTTATGGCTTCCTAAATGCTGTTTTAAACATTATTAGAGCCTTCTAGACATAAAAAAAAAACACCCTGATAGTCAACTGTGCACTCTTAATACGCAACAGAGTCAACGTAATACAAGAAAATAAAACATTTCTTGTATGTGTTGCTGTGAATGTGTTCCGGTGCTGGGGGGATTGACCGGGGGACAGACAGGAAGTGATGTCAGGGGTTCAGAGGTGAGTTTTAGCTTGATGTAGCCCGTGTTAGAGATGATTGTATGTTGTTGTGAGATCACTCAAACCTGCAATAAAAAAACATGTTATTCCAGGAATTGAGTCTGGTGCTTGTGCGTCTCACTGCACTTTGCAGTATTCCCAGTGACCAGTTCAAAATACTACTCATCGTCATATCATTGCAGCGTCTTCTTGCGTTTGAATCTTAGTTCATTTAACCAGTTTTATGCTTGAAAATGCTTAATTTAGCCCAAAAATATGTCAAATTTGTAAGAAGGAGCAGAATTGGCAATGAGAATGAATGATGGTGGGCGTCATATTTAAGACAATGACGCCCACGCTCAGTGACTAATGTCTTCAAGGAGAAACAGCTGTCCTTGGCGCAAGGTCACATTCTGCCCAGTGAGTAACAGTAAAAAACAATGTTATGCTGAAGAGTAGTTATGACTCTATCGACGGCGGTATTCTTTAAAGCAGGCTGGATCTTTACTATTACAGCAAGTATAATAAACCTTGTGCTTATGTGCAGCGAATTCAATATGTCTTCCAATAACTTCTCCTGAAAAGCCATTAGGCCCGCTGTGCTTCTTCCAGTGAAAAGCCTAATGGCCTTTAGGGTTGGGACAGGTGCTCCACAAATTGCTTCACTTAAATGATTAATGGGCATGGATTTGGAAGAGGGCTGGCCCAATAGCAGTGCGGTGGGTGTGTGCACAGCAAAGGTGCATTTGAATGAGCTGCTGCATAGTGGACATGTTTTAAGTCTGATACTCTGCAAAGGATGCTGTGCCATAACTTGTGATCTGATTTTTGTGTATTTCTATAAGGAATACACACACAGCCATCCCTCTTTTATTGTGGTCTATTAGTTCTGGTCCAAAGGAGTCCATAGTCAATATTTATAAATGCAATATTTTTGGCGTTAGAGCATAAAAAACTTGTTTCTGACTTTCTAAATATATTTTTTCTACCACTATTTGAGCCACGTAGGCAAGAAATAGCAACCCTATGGTCAACTTTACACTCCTATTATTGTTTGCTTACACCACATTGTGCTACAAGTTTACAATTTATTTATTAGGGTTTAAACGGAATGCAGAAGAAGAACAAAGGTCGGAGCCAACAACTTACTACTTCCACATGGAATGGGAGGAGAACTTGTTTTCACTGCGTCATGCAGCGATGTTGGCACCAAGACGCAGCAGAGGATGACTGTAGACAAATTACAGAAAAAAATAATTAGAGACAATTCATATTTCCCGCAAGGAGATATATTGTTCATACATTCAGGTTGTCTGGAATGGATTCGTTGCATTTACATTACTCGCGCTCCATTTTTCCACTGAAGGGGGAAAAAAACTCTCAAGCTCCAACACATCAAACTGTATCTGCCACCTGAAACACCAGCATTGCTACGATGCTCGGGGCTCGTTCCTATTGCCATGGCATTTGAAAAGTGCAAAAACAATTGCTAGAGACAACCCGAGGGCTAAAGCAATTTGGGATATCATCATGGAAATGATGGTGATGGATGACCATCCCTTTATCGCCACTGAAGATACCTCCTTTGTCATTACGTAAATTCCTTGGCGCCACGGTGTGCACATCTGAGCCACCGCTATTTTTTATGTTTTCTAAGTTTCCTGATCAAATACCAGGCAAAAACGTAAGGTGAGCCAGCTCTGAGTTTAGGGCGCAAGCCCATCCGAGTGTCTGACTCTTGAGTTTCTATTTGTCAACATGTCGCCAATAATATAATGTAAAGAAACAGCCTGACCTTCTACGGCCTGTGGACTGTAGTTAATGTAAGCGTGACATCATTATTCTCTCTTACTGGACAATAATGTATTATACGGTGTACCCCGCCTCTTGCTCGAAGTCAGCTGGGATAGGCTCTGGCATACCCTCGCGACCCTAATGAGCATAAGCGGCATAGAAAATGGATGGATGGATGTTATACGTGGAGGCGCTGGAGTACTCGCCTCTACCTGAAGTATTGGGGGTATGTGCGAGCCGGAAGGTGCTTGTCGCTGCTGCCCTTCTAGAGAAGAAAAGCAGTTTTTCTTTAATTTAAGTCAAAAGCACTTAGAACATTTTCATGCTCTGCTGAATCTAAACACGAATTAACGTGACTGCCAAAATGTAGGACAAAATATCCAAGCTCAACAGAAGGGGATCAGACTCTCACAAGTCTCAGAACTGGTCCTTAAGAAAGATCGGGTGCATGTACTTCATGCACAAATAAAAGGTATGACCACAAATGTTTTTCAGTTTGTGAAGAAAAACTGGTTCACATCACATACTACTGACTGGGAGTCACACTACGCTCTGCAAAGTCCTGGTGTTGGTAAATGAACACGCCGCAAATACGGAGCAAAAAAGACAATTTCCAAGATATAATCCACAAGAATCATGTCACCCTTTGTCACTGGCCACATGTTCACAGTTGGGTGTCAGGATTTCTAACGCTGATGGATATCAGATACCAGATTACGCACAATATGGCAGTAATTACCCCAGGGACGTGTCCTGATGGCCTTCCAGTCCTTAGCATCAGCCTTTCACCGGTGCAGCGACACGGGGCCGTGTTAATGGTCCCCAAATCATTTTCACCTTCACCGCTGCTACGCTGAGAATTCAAATGACAAAGAAAATGGAGGCACAGATTTGGATCCAAGATTAGCTGCTTATCGTGACTATCTTGCTTATCTTCCGTTCAGCCTCCAGGGGCATAAATCAGAACGAAAATACATGATTTCCTCATTTCCCCCACCAAACCTTTCCCTCTGCTGGGAACAATAAAGTCCTGAAATGGTACTGAAGGGACTAACGCAGTCCTTGGGTCAGCAAATGTAGACATCGTATTCAAATAATCTGGTAGGCATGCATGTGTGCTGTTTTTCCTCAGAATGAGTCGTGAACCCGATAGCTTATTAGACAGCTCCACAATGATGAACGATTAGAAATTACTACTGATGTGCTTACTACAAGCACATCATGGACACAAACGGGCCGACGTAAAACCGACCTCTCCTTTGATTGCCCGATCATTAATCTGCCCTCTCATCATCGTCACCGCGCCCACTGAGGCACCGTAATGCTTTCAAAGACCAGTTTGTGTAGCTGCTTTAGTGACTGCGTCAGCATTTAAACACCGGAGCACCCGATGCTTTGCATATTTAATGAAAACCGTGTTTTGTGTCAACATTTTTTTTACATTTTGGAATGGATTGGAATGGGCCGCACGGTGGATGAACGGGTAGCATGTTGGCCTCACAGTCAGGAGGTTCTGGGTTCGAATCTCCGTTGGGCATCTCTGTGTGGAGTTTGCATGTTTTCTCCGGTTTCCTCCCACATTCCAAAAACATGCATGTTAGCTTCATTGGCCGCTCTAAATTGTCCTTCGGTATGAATGTGAGTGTGAATGTTTGTTTGTCTATATGTGCCCTGCGATTGGCTGGCGACCAGTCCATGGCGTACCCCGCCTCTCGCCCAAAGCCAGCTGGGATAGGCTCCAGCATACCCACGACCCTAACGAGGATAAGCGGCATAGAAAATGAATGAATGAATGGATTCATTGGTTTTGCGTTCCTTTTGAAAAATGGATTTGGTTAGTATACGGTTCAGTAAGTCTCCACGGTATTCATTTCTAAACACGTTTCAAACGGTAACGACATGAGAGACCTCAAAGTGGGCATGTCGAAAAAGGTCTACAGATTCATTTAAGTGGCAGAAAGTACCGTTCATATACTATATGCATGCTGTATGCAATGGTCCTGGTTTTTTCTGCTATAGTGGGATCAGGTTAATTAAAGAGGTCACAGTGGATCTAATTGCCATGTTAAGCATTTTACTATAATTCAGCAGACCTGCGGATACATATTGGCATTCATGCATGGAAGCTTTGCAAGAAGCAGGTCAGTGTTGAAAGTTTGATTTCAGGCTATGGGAATGGTAATGGTAATGGTGTAATTTGATTTGCACATGCATGTAAAGGACATTGGAATACATGCTTAATACAACGGACAGTTCCACATGTCCAAAAGGAGTAGGAAGAAGCTTATTAAATCCTACCCCCGTAGGTTCTCCCCTATTTCAATACATTTGTACACTTCCTGCACTTACTAAGTTAGAATGCATAAGTAAGGTCATGTGACAGTATGTTAGATAGTAGTCCTTGTCATGGTAATTAAATGATATTGCCGTCCTGATGAAAGACACTCATAATAAATAATAATAATAGTGATAATAGTAATGAGTGGTGTGTAACAAAACATTGTGGTAGGACAGACAATGTTGTCACTAGGATGAAAGGTTCCTAGTACAAGTATAAGGTGATAGTAACAAACCAAGGAATGAAGTAATACGGCCTTGGATGTACACAATATATCCTTGTATTTTGTAGACATCAACTGTTTGTAATGTTTCATTGTAGAGCATCGTTTTACTTCCTTACTTCATCCCTTCCATAGTTTGATTCCACATACCCAAGTACTAAAGGTTTTTAGTGTTGTTCTTGCATATTTGTGTTTGAAGTTTACTTTATTCCTAAGATCATATTTATCCTCTCATGTTGAGAAAAACTGTATGACATTCTTTGGTAACTGCTTGTTGTTTGCTTTATGCATCATTTTAGCGCTTTGAAGGTTCACCAGATCAGCAAATTTTAATGAGTGTGATTTTTGAAACAATGGATTTGTATGTTCTTTGTATACTGCGTTATGCATTATCCTAATGGATCTTTTTTGCAGTACATCAAGCGAGTGAAGTGTACTTTTGTAGTATTTCCCCATATCTCCCCACAATAAGGTAGGTATGGGAACACCAGAGAACAAGAGAGAGTTTGGAGGGATTTTTGATCCAGGACAAATTTGATTTGATTCAGTATTGAAATATTTCTTGCTACTTTAAGTTTTATGTTTTTGATGTGAGGTTTCCAACTCATTCTGTCATCAATTATGACGCCCAATAATTTATGTTCATCCACCCTTTCAATTTCCTCCCCGTCAATTAGTATTTTCTCACAAGTATCTCTTCTGCTGTTACCAAATAGCATCATTTTCATTTTGCTTACATTCAAGGATTGTCTGTTTTTATCAAACCATCTTTTAAGAGTAATCATTTCATCTGAAACTTTCCTTATTAGCTCCTGTGTGTTTTCTCCAGACACACCCTTTTCTATGATCTATACATTCCTAATTTCCTCTGTGATTTCAATCAGTGCCATAGAAGTGGGAATATTAGCTCTGTATCCGTATTGGCTGTCCGCCAGGATGTCAGTCTTATTCAGGAATTTGTCCAACCTATTCTTGAATAACTTTTGGAAAAATGTGGTAATAATGAAATTGGTCGGTAGTTTGTAAAATGATGTTTATCTCCATTTTTGAAGATTGGAACTACTTTTGCTGGCTTCATTTTGTCTGGGAATTTGCCCGTCTGGAATGATAGCTTGATGATGTGATTTAATTGGTCTGTGATCTCATTGATAACCATTTTTATCATTTCCATTCCAATTCCATTCCAACCAGTTGATGTTTTTGCTTTACATTTATGTACAGTGTCAATGATTTCCTCTTTGCCCACATCAGTGAGGAACAGTTTGGGTTCCTGTCTATAGTCTCCCTCTCTTCCTCCACTGACCAGGATTTTGGGATCTCCTCTTCCAGATTTGGTCCAACATTTACAAAGTAGTTATTAAACTTCTCAGCTACCTCCCTCCTATCGGCTATGTTCAAAAAGCTATGGGAGTAAAACTGTAATAGTCATAACAGTGTATGGTATGTTGCTTGCTGTTAGGAATTTCAAATATCACACGTTATGATAAATATTAGACATAGATGCTGACTTTTACCTTCCCGACCCGGCTGTATCATGCTATGTTTGCTGCTTTTTACATGAGGAAATCAGTGCTCCTCTGCCTAAAGCCAACTCATCATCATTCAGGTTGGTTTATCCAATGGTAAATATGGTTGTTCTTGCCCGACGAATACCCCACTGCTGCTCTGTTTGGTTTGTTTGGTAAATCTTAATGAAGTGCTTCCTTTATCAATAAAGTGGCTTGGAATGGAACGTTAATCTTATGGCTTTTAATTTAGCAAAAATAATGCAAACTGATTATACAATGTCAGTCTGGTAGTTTTCAGTTTGGTTATATAGAGTTGTTATTGGATGCTTTGATGCTTTCATCTAGCATGTATCTTTATCACAAATAGGATCCAGAAATTCTTCTTCATTGTCTACACGCAATCATTTGGTTGAGAAAATAGTGACTGCCGTTGAAGACCCACGAGTGAGATATTTTTATGACACTCTTTTTTTTATTACCACTATTAGATCATGTCCTTCATATAGACGGTTGTGTCAGGAAGGGCATCCGATGTAAAACTTTTGCCAAATCAAAACAGAAGAAAATAATTTGCTGTGGCGACCCCTGATGGGATAAACCTTACAATGTTAGGTAAAAAATAATTTTAATGCTAGGGTGACCATATTTTGATGGCCGAAAACAAGGATACTGAAATGATACATGGAGGTTTATTCAAAAATGCCTTATTATTATAAAGAACCTTCAAAAACCGTCAAAAGGAGGCGGCTAGGACAGGACATGTCCTCGGAAAACAATGTTAGTACTTGATATTAAAAATGCTCAATATTGGCTTTCTTACTAATTCCAATATCAATCAAATATATCAACATAAAAAAAATATGACCATGACCAATAGTAAAACAACATGAGCTCCTTCTATCAACAGGTAAGACAGATTCGTCTTACCACATGCACAATAAGAACCCCTTTCAGTAATGATGTGAGTGACACAATGCTGCACATTTGTATGTGGTACAAACATCCTCATACGAACAAAGTGCAAAAAGTGACATCATTTCAAATTTAGCAATGCAACAGTCAAATTTGACCGAGTGTCCTCATAAGCACCTAGCATCTGTGTGAATTAAATCTACACCCATTACCAGGTCTGGAATGATAATATCTACCACAGTTGTAATAAATATTAAAAAAATTTTTTTTGCCAGACCTGACCTGAAAAGGGACGGGTGGGGGGTGGGGTGGGGGATATAAGAAAGGGTGCAGAAGAACCTCACAAACATATTTCAACCATATTATAAACAACCATGATATTTACAATTTCAGCAACAACCAGAACAGCCACAGAGGAAAATGAGCAAAAATACAGGGGAAAGAAAAAAAAATATATAATAATAATGATAATACTAATATACATGTACACACATATATATACATACATACACATATATACATATATACATACATAAATACATACATACACACACACATATATATATGTATATATACATACATACATACATATACACATATTTACAGTTGTAAAAATAAGGTACTGCTACCCTGACAGAGTGGTGACGTGGATAAATACATCCTGTTATGAGACTGGGTGTACTGCAAAATCTGATACAATACAATGCCTGTCTGTCTCTTAAGAATGACAAATTCTTGTGTTCTGATGATTAAGATGCAGAAGACTTGGCTGATATTGCTAAATATCCACTATTCTTCTTCAAAGACTTGTGTAGTGCATAGATGTTCACGTTCCCTTTGCCATGCATTCCATAACTCTCGTTGTGAAATAGTAATTATATGCACTGGTTGCTATTACATTTAACATTATATTGGAACGTAGTGAGTGTCCATAGACTACAACAACATCACATCTTGTGTTTGTGCCAGAGCAAACACAGAAATGCATGAAAGACGACACGTTCCAAATTTGACACGAAAAGGACTGAAAGGAAATGCTTTTCTCTGCCGATAACCTCGCTACCACCTTAAAATGTGCCGTTAAATAATGCAGCCATTTTTTCCCCTTAATTTACCCAGGTCCTATTGGATTCACACCCCCTATATCTCACTGCAGCTTTGACCCATAAATATTTTAGAGAAATGACAAAAGTGTCTCACTCGAGTGAAGAATCTGACTGCCAGAGGGTAAAAGACTGACTGGAGAAATACGCCTCACAGTTATAAGATGATGAAAAAGAGTTCATGTCCATTTTGGGGGTTTCTTGCATATACTAAGCTTGCACATTTTATAGTTTGAGGATTATGGACAAGTGCAAAGTGTTTAGGTCAATGGCCTGTAATAAAAAACCCAAATACTGTATATGATTGTTGGATGTATTGTTAATATCACTTAACAATATCAACTTCACTATCTCAGAAAATCAGAATATTACTTTTATTACAATACAATTTTTAGAAAGTTTGGCCAACTGCAATGTATGGACATGAACGGCACTCAATTGGGGCTTGGGGGTTGGGCTCCTTTTGCTTGAATTGCTCCAGAGTCCATCAGTTTGTGGCACTCCTCAGGTGTTGAAAGTGATAGTGGCCTTCAGCTCTTCTGCATCGCTGGGTCTGGCGTATTGCACTTTCCTTTTGACAACAGACTTTCTATGGGCTTGCGGGGGTGAGTTTGCTGGCCAATGAAGGAGATAATGTATACCATGGTCCTTCAACCAGGTACTGGTAGATTTGGGACTGTATGCAGGTGCCAAGTTCTGTTGGAAAATAAAATCTGCATCTCCATAAATTTGGTCCGCAGCAGGAAGCATGAAGTGTCACGTGTTGTTGTCTGCATGACAGTTTTGCTTTTGTTCCCTTTTACGCCTCAGTTCCTGTTTCTGTTGCTAATTTGAGTTTCCTTTCTGTTTAGTTCAGGTGTGTTCCCTTAGTTTGTTGCATTAATTTGTGAATGTTTCTTTGCTGCTGCTTGTTTCTGCCGCTGCATCGCAGCAATTATTATTAAACGGGACACTTCTCTGACCTGCTGTTGAGTACAGCTCTCTGCATCCTCTGGGTCGCCGCCATCATGCCGAAACCAAAACCTAACAGAAAGCAACGACCAAAAGATGACCTCACAGAGGGTGATTTTTGGACACGGCAATTTTTCAAGGCGATGGAGGAAGAGATCGCCAAGTTTACTCCAGAGGAGTTGGAGTTGGAGGACATGGTGTGGGGGCCAGACGGTACGCTTGTCCCTATGGCGTGGGTGTGCCTGGGACCCGGCGCGCACACATTGGCCCAACCGTGCCTGAGGTACCCGGCAGTTCCGGCTGGAGGAGGCCAGCAGGTGGAACTCAGAACCCGTCTCCAAGCCTTCCTCCACCCTTCCCTGGTTTCAGCGGCGTCAGTGGACAGCGTCTGGAATCAGCCTTCGGAAAGGGGGGAGAGTGCGTCTCCCGCCTCCCAGGGCTCCGTCCGCTGCATCCACTCTGTCCACTGCAGCCGCTCCAGCTGCACCTCCCAGGGCTCCGTCCGCAGCTGCCATTCCAGCTTCACCTCCCAGGGCTCCGTCCACTGCAGCTGCTCCTTTTGCTGCAGGCGCTCCAGCTCCGCCTCCCAGGGTTCAGTCTGCAGCTGCCGCTCCAGCTCCGCCCACTGCAGCTTCACCCAAGGATCCAGCCCTGCTCAGGTGTCGTCCCGGTTTAGATGTTAATGGTTGTGTGTTGAGTAATATTGAAGGTATAGCAAATGTACACTGTTTACACTGAAATATTTGCAGAAACAGTATCGTGTAACTTGTGCATACATGTATCCACCTGTTCCCACTCAAACCCATTTTTGTTCGATAGTGTGCCGTGAGATATGTAAGGTAAAGTATGTGCCTTGCTGCATAAAGGCTGGGAACCAGTACTCTACTACACTGCCCAGCACGTCTTCATCCCAGTAAGAGCAATGTAGGAAAATGTAGCCCAACACAACTTGAGAGCAGCAAGCCTTTTAGAACCAGAGTTCAAAATTTCCAGCGGGAAAAAATGTCCTCAAGCAAACATCTGAAAAAGCCATTGAAAATGGATCTTGAGGGAACATGACTACCTGGCTGACAAAGGGCTGTGTACCACTGAGCTACAGCATCAAGATTTGGGTGGACTGTGTATGTTGGACTCTGAGACTCTTTTTCTGTAAACTCAGTTCAGACTTGAGTGGCTGTGTGTGATCAACAACGTTGTGCTTTGTCTCACAGTGCTGTTTCACATTGACACTTTTTCGGAGTACCTTGGTCTCTGAAACTGGTTTTATGCTTTCAGACGGAATGCACGTATATGAGACTGTCCACTTGTCTCGTCTTAGAGAAGCGCTACGTGTATTTATTGTTCTGTTGTCTCAACACTGACAACCCTGTTGTCTACAGAGCGACAAATTACAAAGAACCCTGTCAAATCCAAAACAGACCCTTTTTTTGGTTCTGGGGGAAATGAAGGAGCTGTGTAATTATGTCTGAAACTTCCATTAATGCAGGCAGATAATCACATAATCGATCATTCCTGCTGTGAATGAAAATTGCTCACCTCTCTCTCAAAGACAATTTCCCTGATATTATCCCTGCATTAGGCACGTCCATTCATTGAGTCCATTTTAATCAGTGTGCAAAGGAACCACGGCTCAGACATGCTAATAAACAACTAAAGATTATCTTGCAAAAAAAGGCCACCCCAAAACTTTTCCTGCAATCCAACTTAAACTGAAGGCAAAAGTAAGAATGTGTTTTACATATTCAAGTTTAGAATGGATAAAGTTCATCAACAAGTAAGAATCGAGAATGGAGAGATTCGCTGTTGAACTCTCATGAACCGTCACTTGCCTACATCCCTGCTGAGCTATAAAGCGGTGCTCATCTTTTTACTTGCATGACCCTCAATTTTCTTCTCCAGTTGAAGTTTCTTATACTGTTGTTGGGCTGCAGAACACTCCTGCATAGCACTAAACAAGATGCACAGCCCTACACTCCACAAATCGGACTTTCACAGCAAAACATTTCCTTCCAGAGTTACTGAACAAATACACATTCCAAGTATTGAATCGATCGGTGGAAGGTTCAGGTTGTCTTTGAAGACTTTCTGCCTCTCATTCGAGCAGTCTTCATCAATTCGTGCTCAAAGACTAGATATGACAGCTCCAGTCTGAGGAGATCCAAAGCATTTATCCTCCAAGGTAGAGGCTGGTAGGGTTTCTTTTCAGTCTTTGAAAAATCAGCCGGTATAAGAGGAGAATCATTAAGTGCCTTCAAACATTGCAGCCCTTAGGATCCAACAACTGTGTATTTTATTTTGAAGCCCTAATGCACTAACTCTATAATCATTTATTTAACATTGGCTCATGACAACTCACACCAACTCATTAAGAATGGAATAGGAATATTATACCTCATATTAAATATGTATAGTACATATATTGCGTATATATGATGTCCTATTAGAAGCATCATTTACTGGCTTGATTATGGACATTATCATTTTTATTATCTCTGTTATATTCATACATAACAAGCTAAATCCTGATTTCAGGTTTATAAAATAAATTGATCTCAAACAGATGGTGATGATGGTGATAATTGATCACATGAAAGATAAACATAATGTCATCACTATGTTGTCTTTTCTGGATTTGTTCTCATACAATAACATCAGCAAATCAGGGCAGACGAGCGGAGGTTCTGTTGCAGGAGATTATCCACCTTTTCGCAGCAGACCTCCAAAATCTTGTCTCTTCTAATGCAGAGCATAGGACACTCACAGAACAAAATTCATCAGAGTAGGACGGACAGCTGGAGGCTCGGCTGCAGGAGATCACCCACCTTCTCGGAGTAGACCTCCAAAATCTTGTCTCTTCTAATGCAGAGCATAGGACACTCACAGAACAAAATTCATCAGAGTAGGACGGACAGCTGGAGGCTCGGCTGCAGGAGATCACCCACCTTCTCGCAGTAGACCTCCAAAATCTTGTCGCTTTTAATGCACAGTATAGGACACTTGGCCAGGAGCATTGGTGTTGCTAGAGCGCAATCCCCCTCTGGAAACAGTTCCACAAACTCCTTGGCTTATCTTCATGCGAGACACGTGCTAACAAATTATTATTACTATCAACACTGATTACTGTTATATCTTTTAATGAAATATCTCTTGTATGCATAAACAATTGTATGTGTGTATATACTGTATATATATATATATATATATATGCATGGGTATGTGTATACGTATATGTATATATACCAGAGTTGGGAGTAAGTCACTCATGTACAAGTCACAAGTACCAAGTCTTTACCTTCAAGTTACAAACAAGTCCAAGTCAATCTTTATGAGAACCAAGCAAGTCAAGTCGAGTCACTGCTTTTCTTCTGCAAGTTGTGTCAAGTCATACACGTTTTAATTTGGCCAGTTTTACAGATTCAAAGATTAAAAAGAAGAGTTATAAAGTTATGTTTTTTATTACATATTTGACACCAAAAAAACGTGTAGGGTCAAACAGAGCTGAGTTAAAAATAACAAAAACAAAACAATAAATAATACAAATAGTATAAAATGTAAGATTTCGAGATTAAAAGTGGTCATTGTACGTGTCATTGTGTCACACGTGTCTGAGGGAACTACAGCATAGTTCTTCAATAGGGAGGCGAACTTCTCTCTGGCTTCAGACAAGCTTTTATTGACCCACCTTATTCCGAGCCCCCATTTGCTCAGTGACACACTTGTTGGATGATACCGGCGTGATGACACTTGAAGATTTCAAGATCAAATATAAATTATATGTGAGCAAAAAAACAGAGTTCCAAAAAATGTTGAAGGCCATTCCCCAAAATATTTTATCCACAGCACTGACTCGTTTTCAGAATCCTACCAACAGAACTCCTGAACTTCCCAGCCTGCTAATCAATGGGTTGGATATTATTGGCAGCAGACTAGCCAATTCTAAAATTAGAAAACTCCTTATCGATGCTTCATTTCTTTATATTTTCAAACCAAACTCCATTTCACAATTATTTTCCAAGGATCAAAAGGAAAAAATCAGAACATTTTACCTAAAACTCCCCATCCCTCCTAAAGCTAAGGAAATTCATTACAAAGTCCTGTCAGGAATCTCCCCTTCCAAAGAATTTCTTGGACGCAGGTTTTCTTTTGAGGATCGTGTTTGTTGCGTCAGTGACGGGGATATTGAATCAACTGAACATGTTTTATGATTGTATATATTGTAAGGTCCTCTGGGAAGATGTTCATGTCTGGATTTCTCCCAAATTCCAAAACCTGAATTCTCTGTAAAGGATATCATTTTTGGAACGCCAGAACAAGAACAAAGATATTTAAGTGTTCTAAATGTAAACTGAGCTGCACAAGGCCATTTTGTACATTTCAGAGGATTAAGTAAAACACGCTTGTATGCACCGCTAAAACCGCCAACTTGGTTACTAAGTTCACACTTTACACTAATTGAAAGCAATTCCGGTTGCTGTACCGGAAGTTCCACGCATAACCCGGTTATGGGGTAGCATCATCTCACCGTTACCCTCTAATATCTCGCCCCTCCACATACGGCTCTCCGGTTCATAGCGGTCTCAGGCAATGCCTATAAAATAAAGTTATGACTTTTATTCCCGTAAAGTTACTGTTGTCCTCCTGTAGAAGACAGTCTTTTCTCCTTAATATACAATATAATTGTTGTCAATTTACGACTTCATTCTCCAAATCTTGATGATTTGAATGCTTTATTTAACAGGCATTCACCGAGACAGCTATAAACAGGGAGACTTGTGTGACCCTTGACCTGGGTCAAAGGTTAAATTACGCCTTTTTTCCACCAAATGATTTGAAAAGGCTGGACTGCCAGGTGAGGAGAACAACACAACTTCAGCGGTAACTGAGGCTCTTCAACAGAAAGAGGATGAATAAAAACAACTTTTCTGTTACGTTTGAGCCGTTTTACTGCCGTGTTACAGGCACTGTTTGGAAACAAGGTATACAAACAAACATTCACAAAATCTTTGTGTCTTTGTGACTCGAGTCAAATCGTGACTCGTGTATATTTACTGCATAGTAAACCCAGGAATTATCTCTAATACGTGTTATGTTGATATGTGATGCTGGGATAATAATGAGTAATGTCCCAAGCTGTACAAGGTAGGAGACATTATTAATAATGTATATTGTACATGTGTGTTTGTAGATCTGATATCTTTTAGGTTTTAACGGCAATATATTATATTTGGTTATATATATATATATATATATATACTGTCACGCTTTTAAGAAGTCTGATATCATGACTGGTAAGGACAGAACTTATTGCAGAGTTTCAAACTGAACTGTAATTGCACACAAGCAATCAAAAGCTAATGAACACACAATTATGAAGTTATGTAACACAAAAAGCTTTTCTGATCTTCTGCACAACTCACAGACGCTTCTTTGGAGTGAGGGCGATCCCATCGGCATAACTTCATAACGCATTTTGAACCAGTCCCCAAGGCAACAGTTGCGTAGCGCACAACCAAGTGAAGCCACAAGTGCTGACCTCAACTCGATAGCTTTCCACATAACAGAGCGGATATATTTTCTTCTGGAGTTTAGCATACAGCAGCGAGGAGCAGGGCTGGTGCATAAATTTAGCAACTGCGGTTGCTTGTGTCAAAAAAGATTCATGGGTAGGAAATATTTGGAGAAGGAAGACAACAACATTTTTAATCATTAAGCCTGGAAGCATGTAACATGAAATAAGCAACTGTAAAGTCAACAGAAGGTTTAAAGAAATAGGAACACCATATTTGCAGCACTGCTATTTTTTGCAGCTCTTGTTATTGTTACGGGTGTGTGGCTACAGGGTGCCGTGTGGGATTCAAAGCTTCTTTCTCTTCTACAGTCAGAACTGCGTGATTAGTGGATGCAGAACTGGTGCTGCGTTGCAAATACAAATGGAAAAGTTCTATACACATGCAAAGACAATCTCTGTATTAAAATGTGCATTCATTTCCTACCAGGTTCCCTGTTCAGGGTCACATGTGAGCTGGGGTCCATCCCCCCAGCTGACTTCAGGTCAGAGGCGGTGTACATCCAGGACTAGTTGCCAGTCAATTACAATGACTATGTAGACAAACCATTCACATGCATGCAGAGTCTCCAATGAATCTGAATATCAGTTGTTATTGTGGAAGGAGACCAGATACCATACCATAGATACCATAAAACCCAAGCTGTTGAATCAATGTTTTTAATCATGTTGAAAATATCAGATACAAGTCACAGATTACCAAAAAAGAGGGAGTGACCTGTAGTGTAAAAATAGCCATATAATTATAGACAAAGCAGAAGCATTTTAGACAATATTCCAAAACATAACTGTGTTATGTTATGTTAGTATGCAATAGTTTGACATCCAGGGGGAAGAAACGTTTGTGTGTCTGGTTGTTTCGGCAAACGCTGGTCTGTATCGCATACTGGAGAGGAGGAATTGGAACAGTTTGTGGGCGGGGTGTGAGCGGTCCGCAGAGATTTCCCCTCCCCCTTTTCCTGGCTCTGGCCCGGTACACTTCTTCTACAGAGGGCAGGTTGATCCAGATGGTTTTCTCTGCGGACACGACTGTCCGATGCCGTCTGCTCTTGTACAGTTTGGTAGCGGTGCCAAACCTAACTGTACCGGAGGTGCAGAGAAAAAAACTATATTAAAGAAGCTTGTTAGCTGACTTTCGGTCGGCCTCGAAGAGGTTCTGCCAAACCGTCCGACACCTCAGAAAGGGGAAGCAGCCCCCAGTTCACACTGTTTACAGTGCGGACGGGGGCTTGCTGACCTTGACTGTGGATATAGTTGGTCGGTGGAAGGAATACTTTGAGGCCCTTCTCAATCCCCCTGACATGCCTTCCAGAGAGGAAGCAGAGTCTGAGGATACGTACGTGGACAGTTCTATCACCGTGGCTGAGGTAATTGGGGTAGTCAAATCCCCAGTGGCAAGGCTCCGGGGGTAGACGAGTTCCGCTCGGAATTCCTCAAGGTTCTGGATGTTGGAGGACTGTGTTGGTTGACACGCCTCTACAACATTGCATGGAAGTCAGGAACAGTACCCCTGGACTGGCAGACCGGGGTGGTGGTCCCCATGTTTAAAAAGGGTGACCGGAGGGTGTGTTCCAACTATAGGGGGATCACACTCCTCAGCCTCCCGCAGAAAGCCTACATCAGGGTGCTGGAGAGAAGGGCACGACCGTTAGTCGAACCTCGGTTACAGGAGCTGCAATGTGGTTTTCGTCCAGGTCGCGGAACACTGGACCAGCTCTACACCCTTGCAAAGGTACTGGAGGGTATGTGGGAATTTGCCCCAGGCGGTCTACATGTGCTTCGTAGACCTGGAAAAGGCATTCGACCGTGTCCCTCGTGGTGTCCTGTGGGGGGTGCTCCGGAAGAACGGGATTGGTGGCCCGCTACTACGACCATTCGGTCCTTGTACAATCGAAGCAGGAGCCTGGTTGGCATTGCCAGCAGTAAGTCGAGCTTGTTTCGGGTGAACGTTGGCCTCCGCCAAGGCTGCCCTTTGTCACCGATTCTGTTCATAATCTTCATGGACAGAATTTCAAGGCCCAGTCAAGGTGTTGAGGGAGTCCAGCTTGGTGACCTTAGGATCTCGTCTCTGCTATTTGCAGACGATGTGGTCCTTATGGCCTCATCAGGCTGTGACCTTCAGCGTTTACTGGAGCGGTTTGCAGCTGAGTGTGAAGCTTCTGGGATGAGACTCAGCACCTCCAAATCCGAGGCCATGGTTCTCAGTCGGAAACGGGTGGACTGTACCCTCCGGGTTGCAGTGAGGTCTTGCCTCAGGTGGAGGAGTTCAAGAGTCTCGGGTTCTTGTTCACGAGTCAGGGAAGGTTGGAGCGTGAGGTCGACAGACGGATCAGTGCAGCATCTGCAGTAATGGGGTCGCTGTACTGGACCGTCGTGGTGAAGAGAGAGCTGAGCCAGAAGGCAAAGCTCTCTGTTTACCGATCGATCTACGTTCCCACCCTCACCTATGGTCATGAGTTATGGGTCATGACCGAAAGAATGAGATAGCGAATACAAGCGGTAGAAATGAGTTTCCTTCGTAGGGTGGCTGGACTCACCCTAAGAGATAGGGTGAGGAGCTCGGCCATCCAGGAGGAGCTCAGAGTAGAGCCGCTGCTCCTTCACATCGAGAGGAGCCAGTTGAGGTAGCTCGGGCATCTAGTCCGGATGCCTCCTGGGCGCCTCCCTGGTGAGGGTTTTCGGGCATGCCCAGTTGGGAGAAGGCCACCGGGAAGACCTAGGACACGCTGGAGGGACTATGTCTCACAGCTGGCCTGGGAACGCCTTGGTGTCCTCCCGATGGAGCTGGAAGAGGTCGCAGGGAACCGGGAAGTCTGGACTTCCTTACTGAAGCTGCTGCCCCCGCGACCCGGAACCCGATTAGCAGAGGAAAATGGATGGATGGAAACTTGTTAGCAGTTCCTTATGCAGGTGTGGAACTTCTTAGGGCTGGGTGATCACTTGAAGTCCACTGTCATCTCCTCAGTCTTAAGCAAATTCATCTTCAAATTTCAGCAGTTTCACAGCCAGGTCGCCTGAGGTGTTTGTAAATAAGAAAAAAGTAGAGGGCAGATGACACACTCTTTGGGGGACGCCAATGCTGATAGTCCGGGAGCTGGATATGGCATCCCCCAGCTTCACTTGCTGCCTCCTGTCAGTCAGGAAGCTGTTGATTCACTGGCAGGTGGCGGAGACAGCGGGGCGGAATTTGGGATCCAGGTAGGCACCGGATAAAATTGTTGGAGGTTGGAGCTGTGACTGAGGTGAGGGCTGGGTGTGAAAAGCTGCAGTAAAACACGTTTAGGTCTTCAAGCTATTCCACACAGCTGCTGAGTCATTCTCTGACAATGTTTTTATTGAGCTGCTCAGCGTAGTTCTTCTTTGCAGCTAATATTCCTTTTGTTTAAGGTGTTTTGCTGTGAATCGTGGTTGGTTGTTGTACGTACAGAATGCTATTGTCTGTACACACATGTTCTCACAAAAAACGATGTCGAACCGTGTCAGAGAGTTCATTCCGATTGGTGACTGCAGCCTGTAAGCTGTGGAACCAGTCTCTCGCAGTGCATGTCTCCACAATTGGATTATCCATCCATCCATTCGTTTTCTATACCGCTTACCCTCATAAGGGTCGCGGGTATGCTGGAGCCTATCCCAGCTGACTTTGGGCGGGAGGCGGGGCACACCCTGGACTGGTTGCCAGTCAATCGCAGGGCAGATATACAAACATTCTAGTGATGTGTCGGTCGCGAATGAAACGGCTCTTAGATAGCTCTTAGCTCTTTGTAGTGAACAACGAGAGCCGGCTCCTGATTGGGAACCGTGTTTTTTTCCGCCTTCTCTCTCTCTCTCTCGCTCTGTCTCTCGCGGACTCACTCGCTCTCTTGGTCTCTCGCTCTCTCTCACCTTTTTTGTATATTTAAAATAAT